>WNWK01020107.1:0-36462 GCA_009830355.1 Cherax destructor | reverse complement strand
CGCCAGTGACGAGTGAGTTCCACAGGGGTCAGTCCTGGGACCAGGGCTGTTTCTGGTATTTGTGAACGACATGTCTGAAGGAATAGACCCCGAAGTGTCCCTGTTTGCAGATGATGTGAAGTTGATGAGAAGAATTCAATCGGACGAGGCCAGACAGAACTACAAAGGGATCTGGACAGGCTGCAAGCCTGGGCCAACAACTGGCTCCTGGAGTTCAACCCCACCAAGTGCAAAGTCATGAAGATTGGGGATGGGCAAAGGAGACCGCAGACGGAGTACAGTCTAGGGGCCAGAGACTGCAAACCTCAGTCAAGGAAAAGATCTTGGGGTGAGAATAACACCAGGAACATCTCCTGAGGCAACATCAACAAATAACTGCTGCAGCATATGGGCGCCTAGCAAACCTAAGAACAGCATTCCAACATCTTAATAAAAATCGTTCAGGACCCTGTACTGTGTCGTTAGGCCCATACTGGAGTATGCAGCACCAGTTTGGAACCCACACCTAGCCGCGTGAAGCTCGAAAAAGTGCAAGGTTTGCAACAAGACTAGTCCAGAGCTAAGGGTTCCTACGAGGAGAGGTTAAGGAATCGACCTGCGACACTGGAGGACAGGAGAGATGGGGGATATGATAACAAATATAAGATACTGAGAGGAATTGACAAAGTGGACAGAGGCAGAATGTTCCAGAGATGGCACAGCAACAAGGGGACACAGTTGGAAGCTGAAGACTCAGATGAATCACAGAGATGTTAGGAAGTATTTCTTCAGTCACAGAGTGGTCGGGAAGTGGAATAGTTTAGGAAGCGATGCAGTCGAGGCAGGCTCAATACATAGCTTTAAGCAGAAGTATGATAAAGCTCATGACGCAGGGAGAGTGACCCAGTAACGGACAGTGAAGAGGCAGGGCCAGGAGCTATGTCTCGACCCCTGCAATTACAACTAGGTGATTACAACTAGGTGAGTACACACACACAACATGCATGCACAAACATACATAAGCTTTAAATTTTGTGGTAACTAGAGAAAAAAATGGGACCCTAGAGAGCAGGACAGAAATTCAAAGAATATGAGGGAGATTCTGGGAAGGAAGACTGGTAGCAGAGCTCACGCAAAGGAAGCAAAAGTGGGAAAGGAGGCTAGAAGAGTTTACAATAAAATGGAGGAGAGGATGACTGCAGAAAACAAGAAGTGGGAGCTACAAGCCATACCTGCGAGGCTAGGATACGAAGCCTAGAGGAGGAACTGAAAATGCTGAAACAGACTAAACAACCTAAGAGCAGGACATACATGACATCAAGAATTGGAACATCAGTAACAAACAAAGAGACCGAAGGAAACAAAAGAGATAAGTCATGTGCAGGAACCCTATCAGACCACCAAAGAGCCCAGAAGTCAAGAATGAAACTGGCTGGCTATTGGGTGCATGGACAGTAGACAGAGAGAAGACTGAATCGTAGCTCGCTTGCTAGTGCACTCAGCTCACACACTGAGGTCCAGAGATCGAATCTTCTTGGTACGGCTGGAAAACATTAGGGACGTGTTTCTATAAGACACCTGTTGTCCCTGCTCACCCATCAGTGTAAAATGGGTACCTAGGTGTTAGTCGTCTGGTGTGGGTCGCATCCTGGGAAAAAACTGATCTAATTTTCCCGAAATGCTCAGCATAACAAGGGGCTTTCTATACAGTAGTATGTCATTGATGTGTTCTAGGCCTGTATACCTTGTAGAAATAATTCCTATAAAGTGAAGGAGGCAGCTCACCTGCAAAAGTTTAATCAGATCATCGAGAGATCCAGGAAATAGTAAGAAAAACAGCAATGGAAATAATTCAGATCATGAGATACAAAAAAAAATGAAATTGGAGATGAAAGGAAGACAACAATCTTTGTTCACAGGCTTCAGGAGGCTGATGGAAAAACTTACATGAAAAGAGATAGGAGAGGATGACATGACACAGTTGACAAATTTTCTGAGAAAAGGAGGGTTCTCAAAGGGAAGACACCATCCAGTCAAATTGATTTTCTAGTCAGAAATGGTACAAAACAGGATCCTGCAGAAGAAAACACGACTAAGAGACTTACCAAATTACCAGTGGGTGTACCTCGACCATGACAGAACACAAGAAGGAAGACAGAAACAGAGAGAAGACAGAGTCAAGGAGGAAGAAAGAGAGTCAAAGATGGAGATGGGTAGGAAAACCTAGACTCAGGAGGAAGAGCAAACATAACTACCTTTAGAAGACCCTCAACCCTGACAATTCCACTATAACAAAGCAAACTAATCCAAAACAACCCACACTCCATACCTACACCCTCTACCACCCCCACCACGAACTCCACCTCAGCAGCATCCTCCCATAGTATCTTGCAAGGTCTCCTACTCCCCCCCATAACCCCAGCAAACCCCCCAGTCCATAGTATTACAAAAGAAGCTGAAGGTGTGATGCACCATTGCAGAAAAACTAGCATATAAATATGATGATTGACATGAAAGAATCATGGACACATTCCCAGACATCATAGGACTCACAGAAACAAAGCTCACATGGATGATAGTGGATGCAATCTTTCCATCTAGATATCAGGTTCTGAGGAAAGATAGATTGAGCAGAGGTGGGGAGGAGAAATTACACTGGTCATCAAAAACTGGTGAAGCTTTGAGGAAATGAAAGGAATGAACAGAATGGAAGAAAGGGACTACAACCTGCAACAGAATAGTAGGAGACCAAGAGAAGAATACGATGAGAGTAACAGAGCAATGATGGACACGCTAGCTGAGGTGGCCAGAAGGGTATATTTGGGTAAGGCAAAGTTATTAGTCACAGGCAACTTGAATCACAAGGAGACTGACAGGGAAAACCTGGAGCCACATGGTTGACTTGAATCATGGAGAACTAAGAAGATTGAGGTGGTACTGAAAAACCCTCATGCATCAACATGTTAGGGACACTACCAGAGAGAGAGAGGAAAGGATGAGCCAGCAAGACTGGACATAGAAAAGGCCCATTAGAGCTAGTGATTATGTGGTCCTGAACTTCGAATGCACAGTAGAGTTATAAGTGGAGAGGGATACATGAGGAATTGAATGAAAGAAACCAAACTACAAAAGGGGAAATACACAGGCATGAGGAATTTCCTGCATAAAGTTCAGTGGGAAAGAGATCTGTTTGCAAAATCAGTAAATGAAATGATCGAATACGTGACAACGAAAGGCAAGGAGGCAGAGGAGAGGTTTGTTTCCAAAGGGCAACAGAAATAATGGAAAGACCAGAACGAGCCCCTGGTTCACCAAAGATGCAGAAAGGCCTAAAACTAAGTATTGAATATAAAAGACTCAGGAAAATAAAGAGATTAGTCTACAAGCCAAAAACAAATATGCACTGATAAAAAGGAAGGCCAGAGGCAATACGAAAACGACATATCATCGAAAGCCAAGTCGGCCCCGAGGCTGTTGTATAGCCACATCAGGAGGAAAACAAGACTAGGTAATCAGGCGGAGGAAGAAAGAAGGGGAGTTTACAAGAAACGGCCAAGAAGCATGTGAAGAGCACAGCAAGAGGTTTAAGGAAGTATTTTCAGTGGAAACAGAAAGGACTCCAGAAACCTGGTATGGTAGGGTACACCAACAAGTGCTGGACACAATACACACAACCGAGGAGGAGGTGAAGAGGCTACTAAGTGAACTAGATACCTCAAAGGCGGTGGAGCCAGATAATATCGTGGGACTTAAGAGAGGGAGCAGAGGCGCTGTGTGTGCCACTAACAATAATCTTCAACACATCCATCGAAACTGGGCAAATTCCTGAGGTGTAGAAAACAAATGTAGACCCAGTTTTTAAGGAGACACACAGACAGCATTAAACTACAGACCTGTGTCACTGACATGCATAGCATGAAAAGTGATGAAGAAGATTATCAGTAGAAGAGTGGAGAAGTATGTAGAAATTAACAAGCTTATACACAACAGCCCGGATGGTTTCAGGGAAGGGAATTCCTGTGTTACAAACCTACAGGAGTTTTATGACAATGTAACAAAGAGAAAGAGGTGGGTATATTGAATTTTCTTGGATTGCAAGAAGGCTTTCTTTACAGTTCCACGAAAGAGATTAGTACAGAAGCTAGAGGATCAGGAACATATAACAGAGAGGGAAGTGCAGTGGTTCAGAGAATACCTGACAGCGAGGCAACAAAGTGTCATGGTACGTAATGAGGTGTCAGACTGGGCGCTTTTGACGAGTGAGGTTCCACTGGGGTTATTCCTAGGACCGGTGCTGTTTCAAGAATATGTGAATAATATGAAGGAAGGAATAGACTCACAAACGCCCCTGTTTCCGGAGGATGCAAACCTAATGAAGAGAATTCAATATTATGAGGGTCAGGCAGGACTACAAAGGGATCTGCACAGCCTGCAAGCCTGGTCCAGCAACTGACTCCTGGAGTTTAACCCCACCAAGTACAAAGTCATGAAGATTGGGGAAGGGCAAAGAAGACCACAGCTGGAGTACATGTTAGGGGGCCAAAGACTTCAAACCTCTCTCAAGGAAAAGGATCTTGACATGAATATAATACAAAGCACATTTACTGAGGTGCACATCAAGCAAATAACTGCTGCAGCATATAGGATGCTGGAAGCCCTAAGAAAAGTGTACAGGCATCTCAGTAAGGAACTGTTCAAGACTGTACACCGTGTAGGTCAGCCCCAAATTGGATATGCAGCACCAGTGTTTAGCCCACACCTGGTCAAACACGTAAAGAAATTAAGAGAAATTGCAAAGGTTTGCAACAACACTAGTCCCGGAGCTAAGGGGCATGTCCTACGAGGAAAGGTTAAAGGAAATCGACCTGACGATGCTGAAAAGAGGTGAAGAAGCTGCTAAGTGACCTTGATACCTCAAAGGCGGTGAGACCAGACAAAATCTCTCCGTGGGTCCTTAGAGAGGGAGCAGAGACCCTGTGTGTGCCACTAACCACAATATTCATCACATCCGTTAAAACTGGGCAACTACCTGAGGTATGGAAGACGGCAAATGTAGTCGCTATTTTTAAGAAAGGAGACAGAAATGAGGCACTAAACTAAACCAGTGCCACTGATGTTTATAGTATGAAAAGTCATGGAGAAGATTATCAGGAGGAGAGTTAAGGGAAATCGGCCTGACAACACTGGAGGACAGGAGGGTTAGGGGAGACATGATAATGACATACAAAATACTGCGAGGAATTGATAAGCTTGACTGAAACAGGATGTTCCAGAGATGGGACACAGAAACAAGGGGTCACAATTTGAAGTTGAAGATTCAGATGAGTCTAAGAGATGTTAGGAAGTATTTCTTTAGTCATAGAGTTGTCAGGAAGTGGAATAGTCTGGCAAGTGATGTAGTGGAGGCAGGAACCATACATAGTTTTAAGACGAGGTATGATAAAGCTCATGTATGATAAAGCTCAGTATACACACACACACATGCACACACTCGCACACGCGCGCACACACACACACATACACACACACACACACACACACATATGCACACACACACACAAACACACACACACTCTCTCTAGTCCCCTAATCCCCCCCTCTCTCTCTTTCTCTACCTCTCCCCTTCCTCTTTCACTCCCCACCCGAAAAAAAAAAAATGGTGTTAGGGACTCGCAGGACCCAGGGACCAGAGGAGAATGGCTCTGGTAAGGAAGAATGGATGGAAGAGCAGTGCAAAAGGATCGAACAAGAGTGGGAGAGAAAACTAAGAGAGCTTTCTGCAAAAATGGAGAGAGAGCTGTGAAACTGGAAAAGAGGTTGGAGGAGGAGAAGAAGGAATGGGAATCACAAGCTGAAGCTGCTGTAGCCAGGATAAGGGGCCTAAACAGGCTGAAGCAGGTTACAGGGGTATTGACCAGTAAAGACACAGCATCAAGGGGGCCCATCGGGAAGGAGATATAACTTACGCTACGGCCGTATCTGCCTACCAAGCAGGGCCAAGGAGCGAAGGGGGTGAGCAGCTGAGATCAGGTGGAGAGGGGAATAGGGCAAATGCAGAGGAACGATCATGCTACCAAGAGCGACAGGAAAAAAAAGGGAGAAACAGGAACCTGAGCTGCAGAGGGAAATTCAATGGGAGGAGGAGAGGGCAAAGGCAGTGTTTATTCATGAGCTGAAGGAGAGAGAGGGAAGGACACACACTGAAAGACGGCAGGCATTAAGAAAGGAGATTGAGAGCATACTCAAAGAAATAGGTGAAGAAGACATGTCCTAGATTGTAAATTTTCAGAGAATAAGGGGGTACTCGAAGGGGAGAAAACGACCGCTCAAGCTGATTCTCAGGACAGAAACAGAGAGGGATAGAATCCTCCAAGAGAAACCACGATTGAAGGAAATGGAAGAATACGGGAGGGTGTTCCTACACTGGGACAGAAGAAAAACAGAATGACAGCAGGGAGAGGGCACAATGGCGAAAGGAGCGAGGAGGAGAGACAAGGACAGAATCAGTAGAGGACAACCAGAGCAGGGCGGAGCAACAAGAACAAGCACACATAACCATCCCAAACACCCAACAACCAAGCATGCTATCCCAACACAAACTACAACCCACACTCACAGCCCCCACCCAACACTCCACTATAGAATTCCACAGTACACCGCCAGGTCCCCCACCCTCACAGACCCCCCAAAACAAAGTAGTAGAGAGGAAACTGAAGGTATGGTACACCAATGCTAATGGAATAACAAATAAGTGGGAGGAGTGGCACGAAAGTCATAGAGAAATCACCGGACATAATAGCTCTCACAGAAACCAAGCTCAAGGGTATGATAACAGACGCCATCATTCCAATGAGATACCAGATCCTGAGGAAAGACAGAGGGGGTGGAGGAGTGGCACTGCTGATCAAAAACCGATGGGATTTTGACGAGCTGGAGAGAGGAGACAGAGGAGAAGCTGGGGATTACATAGTAGGGAAGCTACAGTCTGGAGGTCCCAAGGTGGTAATTGCAGTGATGTATAACCCACCAAGAACAGCAGGAGGCCAAGACAAGAGTATGATGAGAGTAACAGAGCGATGATTGACACACTGGCAGAAGTGGCCAGAAGGGCTTGTGCGAGCAGGGCGAAGCTATTGATCATGGGTGACTTCAACCATAAGGAAATTGATTGGGAGAACTTAGAGCCACATGGGGCCAAGAATCGTGGAGGGCTAAGATGCTGGAGGTGGTACTCGAAAATCTCATGTAACAACACGTAAGGGTCACTACCAGAGAGAGAGGAGAGGACGAACCAGCGAGACTGGACCTAGTATTCACCCTGAGTAGTGCAGATATTGAGGACATCACACATGATCACTGGCCTCTTGGGGGCCAGTGATCATATGGTTCTAAGTTTCGAATACATAGTAGAGTTACAAGTGGAGGAGAAAGCAGGAAGAGCTGCAAAAATGAAGCCAAACTACAAGAAAGGTGACTATGTGGGCATGAGGAACTTCCTGCACGGAGTTCAGTGGGACAGAGAGATGGCAGGGAAGTCAGTAGACGAGATGATGGAATATATGACAACAATTTGCAAGGAAGCTGAGGAGTGGTTTATACCCAAGGGTAACAGGAGAATCGAAAAAGACAGGATGAGCCCATAGTTTCACCCAAAGGTGCAGGGAAGCCAAAACTAAGTGTGCAAGGGAATGGAAGAGGTACAGAAAGCAAAGAACCCCGGAGAATAAGGAGAGCAGTCGTAGAGCCCGAAATGAATATGCACAAATCAGAAGGGAGGCCCAAAGACAGTACGAGAATGACATAGCAGCGAAAGCCAAATCTGACCCAAAGCTGCTGTATAGCCACATCAGGAAGAGAACAACAGTCAAGGACCAGGTGATCAGGTTGAGGAAGGTAGGAGGGGAGGTCACAAGAAATGACCGCGAAGTGTGTGAAGAGCTCAACATGAGATTCAAAGAGGTGTTCACAGAGGAGATAGAAGGGCCTCCAGAGAGGAGGAGAGGTAGGGTACACCATCAAGTGCTGGACACAATACACACAAATGAGGAGGAATTGAAGAGGCTACTAAGCGAGCTAGATACCTCAAAGGCGATGGGACCGGATAACATCTCTCCATGGGTCCTGAGAGAGGGAGCAGAGGAGCTATGTGTACCTCTAACAACGATCTTCAACACATCTATCGAAACAGGGCAACTACCTGAGGTATGGAAGACAGCAAATGTAGTTCCAATTTTTAAATAAAGGAGACAGGGACGTAGCAAAAAACTACAGACCAGTGTCACTGACATGTATAGTATGCAAGGTCATGGAGAAGATAGTCAGGAGAAGAGTGGTTGAGCACCTAGAAAGGAATGAACTTATCAACAACGGCCAACACGGTTTCAGGGACGAGAAATCCTGTGTCACAAACCTACTGGAGTTGTACGACAGGGTGACAGCAATAAGTCAAGAGAGAGAGGGGTGGGTAGATTGCATATTCTTGGATTGTAAGAAGGCGTTTGACACAGTTCCACACAAGAGATTAGTGCAGAAGCTGGAGGACCAGGCAGGGATAACAGGGAAGGCACTACAATGGATCAGTGAATACCTGTCAGGAAGACAGCAGCGAGTCATGGTACGTGGCGAGGTGTCAGAGTGGGCGCCAGTGAAAAGTGGGGTTCCACAGGGGTCAGTCCTAAAACCGGACTGTTTCTAGTATTTGTGAAAGACATGACGGAAGGAATAGACTCCGAAGTGTCCCTGTTTGCAGATGATGTGAAGTTGATGAGAAGAATTCAATTGGACGAGGACCAGACAGAACTACAAAGGGATCTGGACAGGCTGCAAGCCTTTTCCAGCAATTGGCTTCTGGAGTTCAACCCCACCAAGTGCAAAGTAGTGAGGATTGGGGAAAGGCAAAGAAGACCGCAGACAGAGTACAGTCTAGGGGGACAGAGACTAGAAACCTCAATCAAGGAAAAAGATCTTGGAGTGAGTATAACACCAGGCACATCTCCTGAGGCGCACGTCAACCAAATAACTGCTGCAGCATATTGACGCCTAGCAAACCTAAGAACATCGTTCCGACATCTTAATATAGAACGGTTCAGGACCCTGTACACTGTGTACGTAGCGGCTAGTGAAGAGGCGGGGCCAGGAGCTATGAATCGACCCCTGCAACCACAACTAGGTGAGTACACACACTCACACATACATCACATACGAAAGACCCCTCGGAGCCAGTGATCACGTGGTTCTGAGCTTCGAAGTGGAGAGGGAAGCAGGAAGGGCAGGACGAATGAAGCCAAACTACAAGAAAAGATGACTATGCAGGAATGAAGAATTTCCTTCACGGGGTTCAGTGGGACAGAGAACTGGCAGTGAGGTCGGTAAATGAACGAACGAACGAATACTCTCAGGTAAGACCCATGAAGGGTGAAAGGAGATTTGGATAGACGTAGAATAGCAGGTGAGAGGAGTTTTTAATTAGGTGAAGGGAAAGTGCCAGGGCTAAACCCAGCTGCGTAGCGTTGGTTGGCATAATAGATGAGGTAGTTCTTGGAGTGGTGGTGATCTGCATGTTAACGTTGCTCAATGGGTGTACTGGACTTGGTTCGGGAGGCACGGACATTTTGTGGGCGGCAGCCATAACGTCATTGCTGGTTTGCTATTTTTACTGCTTCTCATAATGCAACGATTGAGGGGGATACGTGGAATGTTGCTGGGTAAAAAGGACGTCTTTTAAGGAATATGTTACAACAACATGCAAAGAAACTGAGGAGAGGTTTGTACCCAAGGGTAACAGAAATAACGAGAAAGCCAGGATGAGCCCTTGGTTTACCCAAAGGAGTAAGACGGCCAAAACCAAATGTTCTAGAAAATAGAAGAAGTATAGAAGGCAAAGAACCCAGGAGAATAAGGAGAGCAGTTGTAGGGCCAGGAATGAATATGCACAGGTAAGAAGGGAGGCCCAACAACAATACTAAAATAACATAGCAGTGAAAGCCAAATCCGACCAGAAGCTGTTGTACAGCCACATCAGGAGGAAAACGACAGTCACGGACCAGGTGATCAGGCTGAGGAAGGAAGGATGTGAGCAGCTCAACATGAGATTCAAAGAAGTGTTCACAGGGGAGACGGAAGGGACTCCAGAAAAACGGAGAGGTGGATTTCACCATCAAGTGTTGGACACAATACATACAACCGAGGAAGAAGTGAAAAGGCTGCTAAGCGAACTATATACCATCACTCCATGGGTCCTGAGAGAGGGAGCAGAGGAGCTATGTGTACCACTAACAACAATCTTCAACACATCTATCATAACAGGGCGACTACCTGAGGAATGGAAGACAGCAAATGTTGTCGATTTTTTTAAAAAGGAGACAGACATGAAACATTAAACTACAGACCAGTGTCACTGACATGTATAGTATGCAAGGTCATGGAGAAGATTAGCAGGAGAAGAGTGGTAGAGCACCTAGAAAGGCACGAGCTTATCAACGACAGCCAGCATGGGTTCAGGGACGGGAAATCCTGTGTCACAAACCTACTGGAGTTCTATGACAAGGTGACAGCAGTAAGACAAGAGGGAGAGGGTTGGTTAGACTGCATAATCTTGGACTGAAAGAAGGCATTTGACATAGTTCCACACAAGAGATTAGTGCAAACGCTGGAGGAGCAGGCAGGAATAACAGGGAAGGCACTAAAATGGATCAAGGAATACCTGTCAGGAAGACAACAGCGAGTCATGGTGAGTGGCGAGGTGTCAGAGCGGGGTTCCACAGGGGTCAGTCTTATTACCGGTGAAGTTTCTGGTATTTGTGAATAACATGATGGAAGGAATAGACACCAAAGTATCCCTGTTTGCAGATGTGAAGTTGATGAGAAGAATTCAAATGGACGAGGACCAGGCAGAACTACAAAGGGATCTAAACAGGCTGCAAGCCTGGTCCAAAAACTGGCTCCTAGAGTTAAACTCCACCAAGTGTAAAGTCATGGAGCTTGGGTGAGGGCAAAGAAGACCGCAGACGGAGTACAGTATAGGGAGCCAGAAACTACAAACCTCACTCAAGGAAAAGGATCATGGGGTGAGTATAACACCGGGCACATCTCCTGAGGCGCACATCAACCAAATAACTGCTGCAGCATACTGGCGTCTAGCAAACCTAAAAAAATCATTCTGACATCTCAATAAGGAATCGTTCAGGGCCCTGTACACCGTGTACGTTAGGCCTACATTGGAGTATGCAGCACCAGTTTGGAACCCACTCCTTGTAAAGCACGTAAGGAAATTTGAGGAAGTGCAAATATTTGCAACAAGACTAGTCCCGGAGCTAAGGGGAATGTCCTACGAGGAGAGGTTAAGGGAAATCAACCTGACGACACTGGAGGACAGGAGAGATAGGGGGGATATGAAAACGACCTATGAAATACTGAGAGGAATCAACAAGGTGGACAGAGACAGGATGTTCCAGAGATGGGACACAGCAATAAGGGGTCACAGTTGGAAGTTGAAGACTCAGATAAATCACAGGGATGTTAGGAAGTATTTCTTCAGTCACAGAGTTGTCAGGAAGTGGAATAGTCTGAGAAGTGATGTAGTGGAGGCAGGATCCATACATAGCTTTATAAAAGAGGTATGCTAATCCTCATTGAGCTGGAAGAGTGATCTAGTAGGAGCCAGTAAAGAGGCAGGGTCAGGAGCTGTGACTCAACGCCTGCAACCACAACTAGGTGAGTACAACTAGGTGACTACACGCACTCTCTCTAAACCTACCCCCACCCCACCCCCCAAACAAATGGTAGGACGATGGGGGAAGGGTACTGGGGATGGCTGGGATGATAAAGAAGCATTGGCATAAAGGATGAAGAGCACAGTGAAACGAGAATGGGAATAACTAAACGAGTTTTGCAACTCAATGGAGAAGATATCTACAGAGATCAAGAAGTGTAAGTTACGAGGTATTGTTGTTGAGGCAAAGGTGCAGAGCCTTGCAGATGAACTGGAAGTTGCGAAACAGAATATAGAGATGAGGACTTATAGGAGGAGGGTGCTTGGTACTGAAAGAAGGACAAGAGCAAAAAAAAAAAACCTTAAGGAAATATTATCAGGCTACTGGGACGTCTGGGAGGCGATAATGAAAATAACCCAGGGGATACTTAAATTGGACTAAGAGATATGGAGGAAAATGAACTGAGAAGAGTTGAGGGAGAGGTCGCTTATTATTCATGGGATCCACGAAGCATAAGGGAACACCTATGATGATAGAAGACAGGGGGAGGTAAGAAAGATTGAGAAAATCATTTGTTTCAGGAGAGGAAATGACCTGAATAACAAATTTTCTGAGATTTGGGCAGTTCTTGAGAGAAAAGAAACGCCTAATAAAATTGACATTCAAGACAGAAATGGTACGACACAAGATCCTGCAGAGGAAACTATGGTTAAAGGATTCTCCAAAATTCCAGAGAATGTTCCTCGACCATGACAGAATACAAAAAGTATGGAATGAACTGAGAAACAGAGTGAAAAGGTGTCATAGGCAGGAAGAGGAGACAGAGCAGGTACTGATAGACAGGGAGGAGCAGGATCATGGGAAACAACAAAAAGAATTGCCCATAGAACCACCCACACAATCACCTCAACCACTACCAACCCACACCAACCAACCCACACCAACCAACCCACACCAAATTAACACAATAATTAGAAACAAACCAAATTCCATTCCCACAGTCTCCATCCTCCAGCACTAATACAACCAAAACACCCATGTACCATAATATCGAGCCCTGTCTACCACATCCACATCCGTTCTGGAAAGGTAGCTGAAGGTATGGTATACCATCTCCAACAGAATAATACATAAAAGTGACAAGTTGCAGGAAAGAATCACTGAGGCATCCCCGGACACCATAGCACTCACAGAGACAAAGCTCATGGGAGTGATAACAAACTGAACCTTCTCGTCTGCATATCAGATCCTGAGGAATAACTAGTCAGAGGTGAAGCGAATGACTAAATAGTAGGAACTCTTCTAACTGGGGATTCAAGTGATTTTAGCAGTGATGTACAACCTTCTACCGAACAGCAGGAGACCAAGACAAGAATACAATGAGAGCAACAGATCAATGGTGGTGATACTAGCCGAGGTGCCCAGACGGGCCCACAAAAGCAGGGCAAAGTTACTCATCATGGGAGATTTCAACCACAAGGTGAAAGACTGGGAAAATCTGGAGCCACATGAGAAACTGAAGACTTGGAGAGCCAAGATGTTGGAAGTAGTGCTGAAAAGCTTCATGTGCCAACATGTTAGGGACACAACAAGAGAGAGAGAGAGAGACGAGATGTTGAACCAGCATGGCCGCACCTCGTATTCACGTTGAACAGTTCAGATATAGGGGAAATCCTACACGAAATGCCCTTCGCGATGATTCTCTCAATCTTTCTTACCTCTACCTGTTCCCTTCTGTCTCCTGGATCCCATGAATAATAAACGCCCTCTCCCTCATCTCTTCTCAGTTCATTTCCTCCATTTCTCTTGGTACGATTTAAGTATCTCCTGGGTTATTTTTCTTATCTCCCAGACGTCCCAGTGGCCTGATAATATTTCCTCAAGAGTTTCTTTGCTCCTATCCTTCCTAGAAGGATAGGACTTGTGAGAAGAATGGGAGAGACTAAACTTAAAAAAAGGGGATTACCCACGTATGAGGTAGTTCCAGTATGAGGTTCAGTGGGTAAGAGAACTAGAGGGAAAGACAGTAAAGGAAATGATGGAACATGTGACTGCAGAATGCAGGAAGGCAGAGAAGTTCATGTCAAGGGGCAATAGAAACAATGGGAAGACCAGAGTGAGCCCATGGTTTACCTGGAGGTGTGGAGAAGCCAAAGCCAAGTGTGCTAGAGTATGGAAAATATATACAACGCAAAGGACTCTGAAAAACAGGGAGTTGAGCCGAAGACCCAGGATTGAATATGCATTGATAAGGAGGGAAGCTCATAGAATGGCATAGCATCAAAATCCAGATCTCACCCAAAGTTGTTATACAGCCACATCAACAGGAAAACAGCAATCAAGAACCAGGTGATCAGGCTGAGGCGGGAAGGAGGAGAGCTCACAGGGAGCGACCAGGAAGTATGTGAGGAGCTCAGCTCAAGATTCAGGGAGGTATTCACTCTTCCAGGCAACCAGAAGAGTAAGGTGCACCAGCAAATGCTGGACACACTGCACGAAACCGAGTAGGTGAAGGAGCTGCTAGGTGAACTAGACGCCTTAGAGGCGGTAAGCCCAGATCAATAATCTTCAATGAAACAAGGCAACTGCTTGAGGTGTGGAAGACAGCAGACGTAGTTCCAGTTTTTAATAAAGGAGACAGAGAGGCAGCGCTACACTACAGACTTGTGTCGCTAACATGTATAGTATGTAAAGTTATGGAGAAGATTATCAGGAGAAAAGTGGCGGGGCACCTACATAAAACGGCTCATAAATGACAAGGGAAGGAAAATCCTGTATCACAAACCTACTGGAATTCTACGATAAAGTATCAGAAATAACACAGGAGAGAGAGAGAGAGAGAGAGAGAGAGAGAGAAGGATGGTAAGACTGCATCTTCTTGGACCTTAGGAAGGCTTTCTTTACAGTACCAAATAAGAGACTAGTTGAAAATCTAGAGCATCAGGCAGAAATAGCAGGAAAAGTACCTCAGTAGATCAGGGAATACCTGATAAGAAGGAAACAAAGGGTATTGCTAGGTGATGAGGTGTCAGAGTGGGTGAATATATCGAGTGGGGTTCCACAAGGGTCAGTCCTAGGTCCAGTGCTGTTTCTAGTATATGTGAATGAGATGATAGAAGGGATAGTTTCGTAGATGTCCCTGTTTGCAGACGATGTGAAGCTGATGAAAAGAATACAAGTGGGTGAGGATCAGGTAAGCCTACACTGAGTTTAACCCCAGCGAGTTCAAAGCCATAGAGTTTGGGGAAGGACCTAGGAGATCAAAAGGCTGCAAAACTCGTTTAAGGAAAAGGATTCTGGAGTGAGCATCATTCAGAGCACAACTCTTGGCGCACACATCAACCAAATAACGACTGCAGCATATGGGCGCCTGTGTACATCAGGCCCATTTTAAAGTACGCAACACCAATATGGAACCCACACCTGGTCAAGCAGCCATGAAATTAGAGAATGTGCAAAGGTTTGCAACAAGACTAGTCCCATAGCTATGGGGAATGCCTATGAGGAGAGGTTAAGGGAAATCAACCTGACTCCACTGGAGGACAGGAGGAATAGGGTTAACATGATAACGACATATAAAATATTAAGAGGATTTGACAAGGAATTTGACAGCGACAGAATTGTTCAGAGATGGGACACAGCAACAAGGGCTCACAACTGGAAGCTGAAACTCAGGTGATTCACAGGGATATTAGGAAGTATTTATTCAGTAATAGAGTTGTCAGGAAGCGAAATAATCTGGAGAGTGATGTAGTGAAGGCAGAAGGGAGAGAGTGGACCTAGTAGCGCAGAGACGAGGCTAAGAGCTATGACTCGTCCCATGCAACCACAACTAGGTGAGTACAATTAGGTGAGCCAACACACACACACACACACACACACACATACACATGACTGTCCACCATCCATAAATAGTGAATATATGTTTTTATTTTAGAGTGCTCTCGGTGGTTCCATTTTTCTGTTGGCGCTCCAATTTTTTATGATCTGTGTAATATTTCATCTGTTGGCTTTGTTGTATGTTGCAATTGTTAACTTTTTTATTACTAGAAGAGGTTTAACCTAACAAAATTTAACCCATAACCTAACCTAACCCATAACCTAATCTAACCTAAATAAACACGACAAATTTGCTGAAAACCGTATGTGAGAAATCGGTATAGAATTTAAGAGGCTGGGATGAAGGACGCGACAGGATATCAAACTCAGTCTCCTTTCGCTTGTGAGCCGAATATTCTGCCACCGAGCTACTGGGAATCTTCATTGTTCAATGGTTAATGGTTCCCAAATATTACACAAGTGCTTCATTCTTCAAGTTATCGGGTTACAAAATATTTGACATGATTCAGGTCATGTCTATTCATCACCAGCATTTACTCAGCCTCCTGACTGCCTCATAACTTTCCTTCAGTTATGAATTCTAACTGAATCTCTGATGTTATCATTTATAATACAGAAAGTTTAGAAAATGAGAAACCATCGGAAATCTATGGTATGAAAGACATTTGTTAATTTTCATGTTGTAGGGAGAGAACTTTGCAAGTTGACGGCACAAGAATATGTGATGGGAGACATGTGATGGGAGACATGTGATGGGAGACATGTGATGGGAGACATGTGATGGGAGACTTGTGATGTGAGACATGTGATGGGAGGGATGTGATGGGAGACATGTGATGGGAGACATGTGATGGGAGACATGTGATGGGAGACATGTGATGGGAGACATGTGATGGGAGACTTGTGATGGGAGGGATGTGATGGGAGGGATGTGATGGAAGAAATGTGATGGAAGAAATGTGATGGGAGAGATGTAATGGGAGAGATGTGATGGGAGAGATGTGATGGGAGAGATGTAATTGGAGAGATGTGATGGGAGACATGTAATGGGAGACTTGTGATGGGAGAGATGTGATGGGAGAGATGTGATTGGAGAGATGTGATGGGAGAGATGTGATGGGAGAGATGTGATGGTAGAGATGTGATGGTAGAGATGTGATGGGAGACATGTGATGGGAGAAATGTCATGGGAGACATGTGATGGGAGAGATGTGATGGTAGAGATGTGATGGGAAAGATGTGATGGGAGACATGTGATGGGAGAGATGTGATGGTAGAGATGTGATGGGAGAGATGTGATGGGAGAGATGTGATGGTAGAGATGTGATGGTAGAGATGTGATGGGAGAGATGTGATGGTAGAGATGTGATGGTAGAGATGTGATGGGAGAGGGGAGGTGGCAGACTGTTGCATCTATAAAGATGTCAGTTGTTCATCCCTACAGGGAGGAAGAGAGGATTACTGATGAATTTTTTTTTATTTGTAACTGCCGTTAGAGAGGGTAAGCCAGCTGAAGGACTCGTGCAGATGACTTAAAACCTCCAGTGACTAAGACCCGCGTCAAGTAGGCGTATTGGCCCATACTAAAAAAACACCCACTTATGAACCCCGTCCTACCTGTATTTTCAGCTGCCCGAAGTTCTGTCCACAGTAACGCTACCTGCCACTTCCACTCATCTTTAATTCTATTACTAAATCAATACTTACATATATTTTTTTCTAAAACTAAATTTATTTAACTTGAATCTATTACTGTGAATTCTGTTTTTGGTTAGTTATCTGAAAGAGTATTTTCATTTGTTCTGCTCACTCATATCTTTCATAATTCTTCGTTTTCCAGAGTTTAAATTCACTACTAACAGCTTGTTTAACTTTGGAAATGTTTCTCATGCCGTAATGGTTTAGAACACCGACAAGTTTAACAATGAGACACTTGTGTCACATTTGGGAATCTTTACTGAGGATACGTTGGGCCGGCCAGTGGCTTCTTCAGTCCCATACGGAGAAGAATGGTGAAAGATGAGGAGAAAATGGAGGTAATGAGCCTGGAATTGATGTGTACAGTCCATCAATCTTGAGAAAAGTATAGAAAATGCTCGGAGAAGTTGTTTATATATTGCAGTCATGACAGTAGAAGCAGGAGGAGGCGGAGTCACCACTGGACAAATCCACTGGTGTAAGTAGGTCATGCGTGTAGAATAGACAAGCGTAGAATAATTCTCTGTATCAATCATTGAGATGTCGATGCCCAGTGGTAAAAGGGGATGGAAAATAAACATACTGTTCATGATCATTTTTTTTAGAGTGCATGTATGAATCATTAATATTTATTCATAGTACGAACACTTATATGTGATGTGTATAGTGAGGCATGATTGATGATGGATGGTGAGAAATGATCTTCCCCATTACACACACAAACATACATACATGCAAGAATTTGAAACCACAGATATAAGAAAATATATTACCCGACCGACCGACCCACACAGCATCTCTGTCACACTCGAACACCAAATACATGTACGCATGCACACCCACATACATACAACAAACACACACACAAACACACACGTGACGAGGTATCACAGTGGGCGCCTGTGACGAGCGGGGTCCAACAGGGGTCAGTCCTAGAACCAGTGCTATTTTTGGTATATGTGAATGACATGACGGACGGGATAGACTCAGAAGTGTCTCTGTTCGCTGATGATGTGAAGTTAATGAGGAGAATTAAATCAGATGAGGATCAGGCAGGACTTAAAGAGACCTGGACAGGCTGGACACCTGGTCCAGCAACTGGCTTCTCGAATTTAACCCCGCCAATTGCAAAGTCATGAAGATCGGGGAAGGGCAAAGAAGACCGCAGACAGAGTATAGGCTAGGTGGAAAAAAACTGCAAACCTCGCTCAAGGAGAAAGATCTTTGGGTGAGTATAACACCAAGCACGTCTCCGGAAGCACACATCAACCAGATAACTGCTGCAGCAAACGTGCGACTGGCAAACCTGAGAATAGCTTTCCGATACCTTAGTAAGGAATCGTTCAAGACACTGTACACTTGTGTACGTCAGGCCCATACTAGAGTATGCAGCACCAGTTTGGAACCCATACCTGGTCAAGAACGTCAAGAAATTAGAGAAAGTGCAAAGGTTTGCGACAAGGTTAGTTCCAGAGCTAAGGGAAATGTCCTATGAAGAAAGGTTAAGAGAAATCGGCCTGACAACACTGGGGGACAGGAGGGTTAGGGAAGACATGATAACGACATACAAAATACTGCGTGGAATAGACAAGGTGGATAGAGACAGTATGTTCCAGAGAGGGAACACAGAAACAAGGGGTCACAATTGGAAGATGAAGACTCAGATGAGTCAAAGGGATGTTAGGAAGTATTTCCTCAGCCATAGAGTAGTCTGGAAGTGGAATAGTCTAGCAAGTGATGTAGTGGAGGCAGGAACCATACATAGCTTTAAGACGAGGTATGATAAAGCTCATGGAGCAGGGAGAGAGGGGACCCAGTAGCAGTCAGTGAAGAGGCGGGGCCAGGAGTTAAATCTCGACCCCTGCAACCACAATTAGGTGACTACAATTAGGAGAGTACATACAGGCACGAACCATACATAGTTTTAAGACGAGGTATGATAAAGCTCATGGAGCAGGGAGAGAGAGGACCTAGCAGCGATCAGTGAAGAGGCAGGGACAGGAGCTATCTATCGACCCCTGCATACACAAATAGTTGAGTACACACACACACAATTGCTGAGGAGAGGTTTGTACCCAAGGGTAACAGGAATAATGAAAAAGCCAGGATGAGCCCGTGGTTCACCCAAAGGTGTAGAGAAGCCAAAACCAAGTGTGCCAGGGAATGGAAGAAGTATAGAAGGCAAAAGACCTAGGAGAATAAAGAGAGCAGTCGTAGAGCCAGAAATGAATATGCACAGGTTTGAAGGGAGGCCCAACGACAATATGAAAATAACTTAGCAGCGAAAGCCAAATCAGACCCAAAGCTGTTGTACAGCCACATCAGGAGGAACACAACAGTCAAGGACCTGGTGATCAGACTAAGGAAGGAAGTAGGAGAGATCACAAGAAACGACCGCGAAGTATGTGAGGAACTCAACATGAGATTCAAAGAAGTGTTCACAGAGGAGACAGAAGGGACTCCAGAAAGACGGAGAGGTCCCACACCACTAAGAGTTGGACATAATACATGCAACCGAGGAAGAAGTGAAGAGGCTGCTGAGTGAGCTAGATACCTCAAAGGCGATGGGGCCGGACAACATCTCTCCATGGGTCCTGAGAGAGGGAGCAGAGGCGCTATGTGTACCCCTAACAACAATATTCAACACATCTATCTAAACAGGGAGACTACCAGAGGTATGGAAGACAGCAAATGTAGTCCCTATTTTTAAAAAAGGAGACAGACATGAAGTACTAAACTACAGACCAGTGTCACTGACATGTATAGTATGCAAAGTCATGGAGAAGATTATCAGGAGAAAAGTGGTAGAACACCTAGAAAGGAATGAGCTTATCAACGACAGCTAGCAAGGATTCAGGGACCGGAAATCCTGTGTCACAAACCTACTGGAGTTCTATGGCAGGGTGACAGCAGTAAGACGAGAGAGAGAGGGGTGGGTAGATTGCATTTTCTTGGACTGTAAGAAGGCGTTTGACACAGTTCCACACAAGAGATTAGTGCAAAAGCTGGAGGACCAGGCAGGGATAACAGGGAAGGCACTCCAGTGGATCAGGGAATACCTGTCAGGAAGACAACAGCGAGTCATGGTACGTGGCGAGGTGTCAGAGTTGGCGCCTGTGACGAGTTGGGTTCCACAAGGGTCAGTCCTAGGACCGGTGCTGTTTCTGGTATTTGTGAACGACTTGACGGAAGGAATAGACTCTGAAGTGTCCCTGTTTTCAGATGATGTGAAGATGAGAAGAATTCAATTGGACGAGGACCAGGCAGAACTACAAAGGGATCTGGACAGGCTGCAAGCCTGGTCCAGCAATTGGCTTCTGGAGTTCAACCCCACCAAGTGCAAAGTCATGAAGATTGGGGAAGGGCAAAGAAGACCGCAGACGGAGTACAGTCTAGGGAGTCAGAGACTACAAACCTGACTCACGGGAAAAGATCTTGTGTTGAGTATAACACCAGGCACATCTCCTGAGGCGCACATCAACCAAATAACTGCATAAAGAAACTGATTAAAGAAATCGAGAGCATCATCATTGTAACAGGAGAGGACACGACTCAATTGAAACATTTTCAGAGACTTGGGTGATTCTTGAGAGAAAAAACTCCCCAATCAAATTGACATTTAAGTCAGAAATAATAATAATAATAATAATATCTTTATTTACTACAAGTACATGTACATGGTATACAGGCCTAGCTGACACCAGTGACATACTACTATATAGAAAGTCCCTTGTTATGCTGAGCATTTCGGGCAGATTAGGTCAGTGTCCTAGGATGCGACTCACACCAGTCGACTAACACCCAGGTACCCATTTTACTGATGGGGAACATAGACAACAGGTGTAAAGAAACACGTCCAATGTTTCTGCCCTGGCTGGGAATCGAACCCAGGCCTTCGCCGTGTGAAGCGAGAGCTTTAGCCACCAGACCACCAGAGCCCCTAATGATACAAAACATAATCCTGCAGCGGAAGCCACTGTTAATGGGTTCCCAAAAATACCAGTGAGTGTACCTCGACTGCAACAGAACTCAAAAAGAAAGGGAACAACTGAGAGAAAGAGTAAGAATGCGCTAGAGGCAGGAAGGGGACCCCAGGCAGGTATTGGCAGAGAGGGGAGAAAATTCTCAAAGGGAACAGCAAACACAACCGTACACAGACCCACCCACAGCATCCCTTCAACCCCTTCCACCCCACACCAACTTAACGCAATAGCAAGATCCATGATACACTCCACATCTACACTCCCATCCAGCACTAATACTGCCACACAAGCAGATTGCCATAATATCCAAACATGCCTTCCACACCCACAGCCAGCACCAACCCCTCCCACCTCCCAGAATTCAGTTCTAGAAAGGAAGCTGAAGGTGAAGGTGATATACCAATGCAGATGGAATTACAAATAAGAGTGAAGAGTGGCAATTACAGAGACAACGCTGACGGAAGTGTTAGATAAGGTGATTATTCATTGGTTTAATGCGTGGTGCAAAAGAATATCTCGCTCTATGTGAACACTTTTATGGTGCATCAGAAGCTGTAAATATGTACAACATTCAACCTGGCAATATTGTGCTGATTAATACAGAGAAACATCAAACATTGTGTCCACTGGACAAGGTGTTAATATTATACCCAGACTCACAAGGTGTTGTTAGGAATGTCTGTGTGCTGCGTCGTGGTCACAAAATTCTATATACCATTAATAAATTAATTCCCTTAGAATTAAATAGTGTACAACAAATGGGAAATAACGACTTAAGGGAAAGTGACATAATTAGCGTAATTGAAGACAGTGTTGACCAAGTGCTGATGAAGAGGTCGGTTATAAGACCTACTAGCAAAACAACAACTGAAGCTCAGGATCACTGGAATGGACTCTTAATAAGGAGTGACTTAGGTCATCTACAATGACCTCCGACCGGCCGCAGTGTGGAAATATTTTATAATTTTCCTGTGATTTTTGTACAATAATTGATGGGGATAATAGTGTTTATATAGTAGTTTAGGGGTATAATGTTGGTGTGACTTTTGGAAAGTGGTGATTCACAGGGCCACCAATATATCCCCTATGATTTTCTTATTTATTTTAATAAATTAAGTAAAAGATAATTATTGTAATGTTGGAAAAAATTAATATTCTGATAAGGAAAATGTAATACCTAGAAATATCATTAAATTTAAATAAATATATGTGTACTAGAAAAACATTAAAATAAAAATATGGCGTAGTGAGACGAGGAGTTTCTGAATATTTTATCCAGTGTAAAATGGCAGATATAAATATTGTCAGCGCAATTTCTTCACTACAAGATAAATGAGGAAATATATCTGGAAGGTCCAGATATATAACGAAATATAATCATAACGGAGGATAGTGATGAAAAACGGGAATATAGCTGTAGACGCCATATTACCTATCAAATGTATCAACCGATAATAATGTACACCTCCCACAGTGTATTATCTCCCACACAACACCTGAGGTAGCTACACCTCCCACAGTGTATTATCCCCCACACAACACGTGAGGTAGCTACACCTCCCACAGTGTATTATCTCCCACACAACACCTGAGGTAGCTACACCTCCCACAGTGTATTATCCCCCACACAACACGTGAGGTAGCTACACCTCCCACAGTTTATTATCTCCCACACAACACCTGAGGTAGCTACACCTCCCACAGTGTATTATCCCCCACACAACACGTGAGGTAGCTACACCTCCCACAGTGTATTATCTCCCACACAACACCTGAGGTAGCTACACCTCCCACAGTGTATTATCTCCCACACAACACGTGAGGTAGCTACACCTCCCACAGTGTATTATCTCCCACACAACAGGTAAGGAAGCTACACCTCCCACAGTGTATTATCCCCCACATAACACGTAAGGTAGCTACACCTCCCACAGTGTATTATCTCCCACACAACACGTAAGGTAGCTACACCTCCCACAGTGTATTATCTCCCACACAACACGTGAGGAAGCTACACCTCCCACAGTGTATTATCTCCCACATAACAGGTAAGGTAGCTACACCTCCCACAGTGTATTATCTCCCACACAACACGTGAGGAAGCTACACCTCCCACAGTGTATTATCTCCCACACAACACGTGAGGAAGCTACACCTCCCAGAGTGTATTATCTCCCACACAACACGTGAGGAAGCTACACCTCCCACAGTGTATTATCTCCCACATAACAGGTAAGGTAGCTACACCTCCCACAGTGTATTATCTCCCACACAACACGTGAGGAAGCTACACCTCCCACAGTGTATTATCTCCCACACAACACCTGAGGTAGCTACACCTCCCACAGTGTATTATCCCCCACATAATACGTGAGGAAGCTACACCTCCCAGAGTGTATTATATCCCACACAACACGTAAGGTAGCTACACCTCCCACAGTGTATTATCTCCCACACAACATGTAAGGTAGCTACACCTCCCACAGTGTATTATCTCCCACATAACACGTGAGGAAGCTACACCTCCCACAGTGTATTATCTCCCACACAACACGTGAGGAAGCTACACCTCCCACAGTGTATTATCTCCCACACAACATGTAAGGTAGCTACACCTCCCACAGTGTATTATCCCACACAACACGTAAGGTAGATACACCTCCCACAGTGTATTATCTCCCACATAACACGTAAGGTAGCTACACCTCCCACAGTGTATTATCTCCCACACAACATGTAAGGTAGCTACACCTCCCACAGTGTATTATCTCCCACATAACACGTAAGGTAGCTACACCTCCCACAGTGTATTATCCCACACAACACGTAAGGTAGATACACCTCCCACAGTGTATTATCTCCCACACAACACGTAAGGTAGCTACACCTCCCACAGTGTATTATCTCCCACACAACACGTAAGGTAGATACACCTCCCACAGTGTATTATCTCCCACACAACACGTAAGGTAGATACACATCCCACAGTGTATTATCTCCCACATAACACGTAAGGTAGCTACACCTCCCAGAGTGTATTATCTCCCACATAACAGGTAAGGAAGCTACACCTCCCACAGTGTATTATCTCCCACACAACACGTAAGGAAGCTACACCTCCCACAGTGTATTATCTCCCACACAACACGTAAGGAAGCTACACCTCCCACAGTGTATTATCCCCCACACAACACGTAAGGAAGCTACACCTCCCACAGTGTATTATCCCCCACACAACACGTAAGGAAGCTACACCTCACACAGTGTATTATCCCCCAGACAACACGTAAAGAAGCTACACCTCCCACAGTGTATTATCCCCACACAACACGCAAGGAAGCTACACCTCCCATAGTGTATTATCTCCCACATAACACGTAAGGAAGCTACATTTTGACCAAAATTCAGGTTGCCTTTTTGTTGGGAGGCGTTAGTATATATTACCAATGTTATAAATGGGCAAATATATTAATTAGTTATAATATGAAATTGTATGTTTAATGATTCGAAAATTAGTGTAAAACAAAATACTTCAATTCATCACGTCACACAACTTCTTTATAATTATACAGCCCACTAATTTTTCATAATATACAGCAACCATATGTTCCTAATCCAGGGGGACTGAGACACTGAAGGAGGGACATCATGACCCAGATGTCACTGAAGTCCCACAAGTCTCCAAGGTACAGCAACATCAATAAGTTACAATTACTTTTTATATCTAGAGTTCTACATAGTTATGTGGGTGGAAGTTAATTCAAGGTTAGGTTCTTTTGAAAATTAACCCCATGTAATTTCTAACAAGTTTCATAAATTTCAAATATTAATGCAGAGGCAAACCATAGACTACATAGGCATAAATTTCCAATTTTAATGACTCTGTTAAAAATTTTGACTTCAGGATGTACATGTTTATAGAGGGGCCACAGATATATCAGATCACTTTTTAGTTATAGCTACAGTGGGAGTAAAAGGTAGATGGGATACAAGGAAAATAGAAGCAGTAAGTAAGAGAGAGGTGAAGGTTTATAAACTAAAAGAGGAGGCACTTAGGGTAAGATATAAACAACTATTGGATGATAGATGGGCTAGTGAGAGTGTAGGCAATGGGGTCGAAGATGTATTGGGTAGATTTAAAAATGTAGTGTTAGAGTGTTCAGCAGAAGTTTGTGGTTACAGGCGAGTGGGTGCGGGAGGGAAGAAGAGCGATTGGTGGAATGATGATGTAAAGAGAGTAGTAAGGGAGAAAAATTTAGCATATGAGAGGTTTTTACAAAGTAGAAGTGATGCAAGGAGGGAAGAATATATGGAGAGAAAAAGAGAGGTTAAGAGAGTGGTGAATCAATGTAAAAAGAGAGCAAATGAGAGAGTGGGTGAGATGTTATCAACAAATTTTGTTGAAAATATGAAAAAGTTTTGGAGTGAGATTAATAGGTTGAGGAAGCCTAGGGAACAAATGAATTTGACAGTTAAAAATAGGAGAGGAGAGTTATTAAATGGAGAGTTAGAGGTATCGGGAAGATGGAGGAATATTTTGATGAGTTGTTAAATGTTGATGAAGACAGGAAGCTGTGATTTCGTGTATAGGGCAAGGAGGAATAACATCTTGTAGGAGTGTGGAAGAGCCAGTTGTGAGTGTGGGGAAGTTCGTGAGGCAGTGGGTAGAATGAAAGGGGTAAGGCAGCTGGGATTGATGGGATAAAGATAGAAATGTTAAAAACAGGAGGGATATAGTTTTGGAGTGGTTAGTGCTATTATTTAATAAATGTATGGAAGAGGGTAAGGTACCTAGGGATTGGCAGAGAGCGTGTATTGTTCCTTTGTATAAAGGCAAAGGGGACAAAAGAGAGTGCAAAAATTATAGGGGATACGTCTGTTGAGTGTACCTGGTAAAGTGTATGGTAGAGTTATTATTGAAAGAATTAAGAGTAAGACAGAAAGCAAGATAGCAGATGAACAAGGGGCTTTAGGAAAGGTAGGGGTGTGTAGACCAAGTGTTTACACTGAAACATATAGGTGAACAGTATTTGGATAAGGGTAAAGAGGTTTTGTGGCATTTATGGATTTGGAAAAGGCGTATGATAGGGTGGATAGGGGGCAATGTGGCAGATGTTGCAGGTGTATGGAATAGGAGGTAGGTTACTGAAAGCAGTGAAGAGTTTTTATGAGGATAGTGAGGCTCAGGTTAGAGTGTGTAGGAGGGAAGGGGACTATTTCCCAGTAAAAGTGGGCCTTAGACAAGGATGTGTGATGTCACCATGGTTGTTCAATATAGTTATAGATGGGGTTGTAAGAGAAGTGAATGCGAGGGTCTTGGCAAGAGGTGTGGGGTTAAAAGATAAAGAATTAAATACAAAGTGGGAGTTGTCACAGTTGCTTTTTGCTGATGACACTGTGCTTTTGGGAGATTCTGAAGAGAAGTTGCAGAGGTTGGTGGATGAATTTGGTAGGGTGTGTAAAAGAAGAAAATTGAAAGTGAATATAGGAAAGTGTAAGGTGATGAGGATAACAAAAAGATTAGGTGACGAAAGTTTGGATATTAGATTGGAGGGAGAGAGTATGGAGGAGGTGAATGTATTCAGATATTTGGGAGTGGACATGTCAGCAGATGGGTCTATGAAGGATGAGGTGAATCATAGAATTGATGAGGGAAAAAGGGTGAGTGGAGCACTTCGGAGTCTTTGGAGACAAAGAACTTTGTCCATGGAAGTAAAGAAGGGAATGTATGAGAGTATAGTTATACCAACACTCTTATATGGGTGTGAAGCATGGGTGATGAATGTTGCAACGAGGAGAAGACTGGAGGCAATGGAGATGTCATGTCTGAGGTCAATGTGTGGTGTGAATATAATGCAGAGAATTCGGAGTTTGGAAATTAGGAGGAGGTGCGGGATTACCAAAACTATTATCCAGAGAGCTGAGGAGGGGTTGTTGAGGTGGTTCGGACATGTAGAGAGAATGGAACGAGACAGAATAACTTCGAGAGTGTATAAATCTGTAGTGGAGGGAAGGCGGGGTAGGGGTCGGCCTAGGAAAGGTTGGAGGGAGGGGGTAAAGGAAGTTTTCTGTGCGAGGGGCTTGGACTTCCAGCAAGCATGTGCGAGCGTATTTGAGAGGAGTGAATGGAGACAAATGGTTTTTAATACTTGACGTGCTGTTGGAGTGTGAGCAAAGTAACATTTATGAAGGGATTCAGAGAAACTGGCAGGCCGGACTTGAGTCCTGGAGATGGGAAGTACAGTGCCGGCACTCTGAAGGAGGGGTGTTAATGTTGCAGTTTTATAACTGTAGTGTAAACACACCTCTGGCAAGACAGTGATGGAGTGAATGATGATGAAAGTTTTTCTTTTTCGCGCCACCCTGCCTTGGTGGGAATCGGCCGATGTGTTAATAATAATAAATAAAAATTTTGAGTCATTGGATTCAGAGCAATTATTTTAGAATGCCTTTTATGAAAGGCTTAAAGCTTTCAGTGTTGAAGGGATTTATTAACTAGCCACACAAGTTAATGGTACGAGACCGACCGAAACGTCGTCATGTTTGAGTCTCCTACGTGCGAGTTATTCCCTCGAAGGACGTTTCTCCTTTATTTTGGGATGAGTAAGTTTTAATTTGTTAATTTTATTAAATTTGTTTCTCCAGAAAAAACTAGAGAATGTTTTCTCATCAGGAATAAATCACAGTGTTTGACTTTGTTGGATAATTCTTGGTTAAATGTACATAATTTAATTTTTAAACGCCTATGACATCTGTGCGTCTTCAAGATCGTTGTAAAGAAAATGATTCTAATTACCCAGATCTAAAATATCAATTACTTGTTTACTTATATATATATATATATATATATATATATATATCCTTAAATACTTCTCAGTATTACATAGAGGACAATTTGGATTTTTTGCGACCTCTGTGGGTCCCACTTTGCTTTTCTTTGAAGAAACTGGGAAATTGGAAATAATCTTTTTCATTCGATAATTTCTATATTTCCTTCACCACAACATCATGCAAGTATATGTTCAATATTTACAGAGGATATGTACGGTGCCCCGTGGCCTGGTGGCAAAAGCTCTCGCGTCACAAGGTGAGCGTCCGGGTTCGATTCCCGGCGAAGAGATGGAAACCTCGGACGTGTTTCCTTACACCGGTTGTCTATGGTCACTCATCAGTAAAATGGCTACCTGGGTGTTATTCGACTGGTGTGTGTCGCATCCTGGGACAAAACTGATCTAATTTGCGGGAAATGTTCAGCATAACAAGGAGCTTTCTATATAGCAGTATGTCATTGATGTCAGCTAGGACTGTATACCTTGTACATGTACTTGTAGTAAATAAAGATACATTATAAATTCAATTTGCAGGAGACACGGTAAGGATCGTCTTCGGCCAGACTTGGAGGTAAGTCTGCCAATGTCGCTTCACGAGTGTACCACATCGCTTCACAACTTTGGCGAGCTTGTGAGTAGCTGCGTTAAACCAAGGTGCTTGCATAGCACCTGGGTCGCTGGTCGGCCTATATGGGTGTGTAACATACTCTGTAACGTACTCTTACCATACACCTGAAAGCTGAAAACTGATAACACATCTGAGTGGCTTCACAATGTGCTGCTGCTGCATTCTAGGATAGTGGTCACTCTGAGATAACAATAATATGCCCTTTTCAATGGAAAGTTTGAATTAGTTTATTGTTGTGTCTGTCTTAATTGGCCATTTTTAATATGGAATTTATGACATTAGTTTCCATGTGAAAACTTGTGAGTATCTTTCAGATTCACTTCATTTCTTAAGTGCCTTAGAAACTTATGTCGCACTCTGCACTATTCCTATCACATTCATACAGGTAAAGGGAACAGGAGACCATGTGATACACGGAAACCTTTCTCATATAACGCAGCGACCGAACTAAATCCAGTTTGTTCTTGTGGTCAAAAAAGTTCACGGAACAGTTGACGAGTGTGATAGATTCTCGTGACACAGGTGTAACACCTACCTTGTTGTAATTATAATTCTGGTAAGACAGGTGGGACACCAGGACTCACCTTGTAGTAGCCAAGATTCTCCACAACACAAGTGAGCTTAGCGGTGCGGCCCACCTGAGCCGTCACGTTCTGTATCGGCACCTCAAAATAAGGCGACTCTGTAAAAGATAAAACATCTGGTATAAACTTAAGCAATAAATAAACCGAATAGTTGATTTACATGAAAATGTTAAGAAATTAAGAGTTTAAATTAACTAAAGATCTTTAATTCATTAAAGATATAATAAGTAACCTAAACATTCAGTGTCCGTTGTTCAATCCCCGGTACGGGTGGAAACATTGCCGTGTTTAATTAAGACACCTGTTCTCCCTGTTCACCTAGCAGCAAGTAGGTACCAGGTTTTAGCAGACTGGTGTGGGTAGCATACCGGGGACAAAATTAACCTAAGTTGCTTTTTATACAGTATGTTATTGATGTCAGCTATGGTCTGTATAAGTTGTATCATGTACTTGTAGAAATAAAGATTATTATTATTATTATTATTATTATTATTATTATTATTATTATTATTAATATAACAATCTATTAATGTACGTAATAAAATCACGCAAACAATGAAAGATATTTTGTGAAAATTTTTAGAGGAAATTGAATGTTTAGCTAAAACTCCGAGGAATTAATATCAGAAATATAAAATCATTACAGGTAAGAAGGATGTCAGACCGGGTAGTAATCTCATGTACTCACCTAGTTGTGGTTGCAGGGGTCGAGTCACAGTTCCTGACCCCTCCTCTTCACTGGTCGCTACTCAAGTCACTCTTCCCGCTGCATGAGCTTTATCATACCTCTTCTTAAAGCTATGTATGGATCCTGCCTCCACTACATCATTACCCAGACTATTCCACTTCCTGACAACTCTGTGACTGAAGAAATACTTCCTAACATCCCTGTGATTCATCTGAGTCTTCAGCTTCCAACTGTGACCCCTTGTTGCTGTGTCCCATCTCTGGAACATTCTGTCTCTGTCCACCTTGTCAATTCCTCTCAGTATTTAATTTGTCGTTATCATATCCCCCCTATATCTCCTGTCTTCCAGTGTCGTCAGGTCAATTTCCCTTAACCTCTCCTCGTAGGACATACCCCTTAGCTTCGGGACTAGTCTTGTTGCAAACCTTTGCACTTTCTCTAGTTTCCTTATATGCTTGACTAGGTGTGGGTTTCAAACTGGCGCTGCGTACTCCCAGGTGTTGAAGGTAGCACCCCGAACCACTCTAACAAGATAACACCAGATCGAACAATGATCAATAATTAACTTTATTAAGAGAAAACAAACTGATATTGAAATTAGCAATTTCTTCGGAGTTTGAAAGTGTAAATTTCGAGGGGAAAATACCAATGTATTCTACATCCAAAGAGATAGTGAACATTGTTTTTTTTTTTCAAATATGTTCTCCCGACAATGAAATTAATTTCTTGGAAAAGTATTTTGTAAAAACAAATAATGAATAAGTACCAAATTTTGAGATCAAAAAGATTGTATCTTTAACTTGTATTATAATTCTTTCATTATATCTTTAACATATGTTGTAAACCCTTTCATTATACCTTTAAATTACATTGTCAACCAATTCGTTCAGTGTTTTAACCCTAATTACCTTACTATAATATTGCACAAAAAAAGGTAATTTGAACTTGGTTCCTTACAAAATACTTTCAGTTGTATAAACATTAAGTGTCAGTCCCCAACAGGACTGGAACCTGTGCACTCTGTATCAAACTGCACAATTAACACACTTTTATACTTGATGTTATTGTCTTAAAATCTCTAAATACCATCTTGACTTTTCATTAATTTCAAATGGGATTTTTTTAATTAATATTTTTAGAGTCGAGTCGAAGATTATTACAAATCTGCTGAAATGGGTTATAATTATGACGATATTAAAGGGGTGGACCACTAAGCCAGTGGAAGGTCTCTGTCAGATGACCAAAAGCTTCAGTGACACTTGTCCTGTTTCCTGACCACTAAAATGTGATCAATCTACAAAAGGTGAAAAATAAGGAGAGACACACGATAAAATAAAGAGACACACAAGATAAAATAAGGAGACACACAAGATAAAATAAGGAGACACACAAGATAAAATAAGGAGACAAAATATAATAAGAATTATAAAACAAAGATTAATTTCATAACCTTATTAACAGTTGTTCGATACATTGTTAAATAATTATTTATTTTCTTCTCAAACAATTTCTTGTCGTAGGTCTGAACAAGTTCTACTTTTTTCCAGAAAAAAGTTGGAATATTACTTCAAAAACTTAAAGTTAAACGTTAATTTAAAAATATTAGTCAAGATTCGAATTTAAAAAAACAAAAATAGTTAATATGCAGGACTATACGTATATAAAAATTTATTTCGTAGAGGAAATTTTTTTGGAGAATAAAATTTAAATGATCTAAATTTATTGTACAAATTTATATTAAGAAAACAGTGTTAAAAAACTTTTTAATTGGGCTTATAGTAAAAATGAAAAGTTACAATACATGGAACGTTAGGAAGACGTTCAGTACATTCTGAACTTAGGAGAGGAACGTTAAGAAGACGTTCAGTACATCCTGAACTTAGGAGAGGAATGTTAGGAAGACGTTCAGTACATCCTGATCTATTGTCAATCACAATTAAGAGATTGAGAAACAAGGCAGGAGAGAAGACAGAATGAGGGGAGAAGTACGAGAGTAGAGGTGGTAGCAGTAGTATTGGTGGTGGTGGTGATGGTGGTGGTGATGGTGGTATTGGTGGTGATGGTGGTATTGGTGGTGGTAGTAGTGGTGGTGGTGGTGGTGATGGTAGTGTTGGTGGTAGTGATGGTGGTGGTGATAGTGGTGGTGGTGGTGATAGTGGTGGTGGTGATAGTGGTGGTAGTGGTGGTGATAGCGGTGGTGGTGATAGTGGTGGTAGTGGTGGTGATAGCGGTGGTGGTTGTGGTGGTGGTGATGGTGATGGTGGTGGTGGTAGAGGTAGTGGTAGGGTAGGTAGTGGTAGTGGTGGTGGTAGAGGTAGTGGTAGTGGTAGTGGTAGTGGTAGAGGTAGTGGTAGTGGTGATGGTAGTGGTAGTGGTAGTGGTAGTGGTGGTGGTAGTGGTGGTGGTAGTGGTGGTGGTGGTGGTGGTGGTGGTAGTGGTAGTGGTGGTAGTGGTGGGGGTGGTGTTTTCTATGGATTATCAGCGTCGTTGATCAAGGCGGGGTAGCAATGATAAGACTTTGGAGGCTTCTTACTTTATTTTGCAATAATGTGAGGGTACACAGGCAGTATGTTTGTGCCCATGGCCAGGGAGGGCCATGCCCACGAGGGAGAGTAGTAGGCCTGTTGACTGAGTGAAGGCTGCTGAGTGAGAAAGGAACATGGTGGGGCAGACTGAAGTGGGTATGGGCCTATATGTGGCAGCACGAGCATGGCATGAAATATGAACTCAGCTGGCAGACAGCATAGGCTGTCTATGCAGGCAGACAGTACAGGCTGTCTACATCGCTCGGCCACGCACCAATGGTCGACCCTGGCCATGACTGGCAGTAAAAAAAACTTGGTCTCTCTCGCAAGAACAGGGCACAGAATACATGTCCACATGTGTATACATATATACACATGTGGACATGGAAAAAAAAACTTCCTACAGAGAGGGAAGAAAAAAAGGTGTGCTTTGTGGTCTAAGGCAGTAAGAGTCAATGGGCATCACTGCACGCCTTCCTGCATCTGGACTGATACTGCAACACAGGAGACATCGCTGCAGCTGAGCTGTGATGTAACAGGGTAAGGTCTCCTCTGGAGAGTGAAGCAGTCATCGTAGTAGTCGCTGCAGGGTTCACTCAACCTGGGGCACAACCTGCTGGTGCCCTTGATTGAGGCATCATCAGTAGTCGCAACTGGACAGGACTTCTTCAGGCAAGCGACTCAGGAAGACATTTCTCGACTGGTACTATCGCTGGGGTTGTCACTGCTGGCGAGTGTGGAGTGAAACATCTGGAGGTCATAACAGCATACACCTTACTGCAGTGAGTGGGCTAGCAGTCAAAGTGACATCATCTTTGTGCAGGCTGCTCACTGAAGCTGTGACATGAGGCTGACAGTCGCCTGCTGACAGGACAGTGCTACTGCGGCTTGACGAGTGTCATTCTCTCGACAGTTGAAGTTACAGCAGAGGATGGTCTAAGCGTCCTCAGACTGGTCTCTACATATAACTGCACTCTGACGGTCAGAATGTGAAGTGGAACAGGTCTCGATGGGATAATCATCACGGGTACGATTCAGCACAGGCATTACGAGCGGACAACAATAAGAGATTTCTGTACAAGGGGCACAGACGCTCATAACTGACGCCTGAACTGACTAATGTCAGCTGTCAAGCGCGCGGGTGCGGGGTCACACCGGGTGACAAAGTAACAAACACGAGGTGCTACACTGGTCTGGGCGAACGTACTGTGGTCCACACACAGCTGTGCTCAAGACTACACAGGACACATGGAAAACTGCACACACCTACTGCACATGCGGTACAACATGGCTTACTAGCAAATGACGCTTTTCTGTGCAAAAATCGACACTAAGGTATTCACGAACATGTGAGAACACTGACTTAGAGGAATTAATTAACATACGACATGTATCTTCTCTCAAGCTTCTCGACAATACTGAAAATAAAATGCTCACTATGAAAACTGAACATGTTACATCATGTGGCGATGTCAGGCGTGACGTCGTGAGGTGATGTCATGGGGTGACATCGCGAGTGATGTCAGGCAGATGTCCAGGGTGACATCAGTGGAGTTGGGCAGCATCGTGGGTGACATCAGCAGCAAGGTGATGTCATGAAGTCGAGCAGCATTGTGGGTGATGTCATGGGTTGATGCGGCAGCTGACCACAGCATGTGGCTTGGGATCTGGCTTGGTAACCAACATGGCTTTGTCACACCCCACGTGGCATGGGGATCCACATGGTTTGGTGATCCACATGGCTTGGTGATTCACGTGGCTTCGTGATCACCCCATATGGCTTCGAGTGACCTCGGGCACTCGGGTACACAACTCTGGCAAGAATTCATAGAAACAGCAGAGGGAGTGAGCCAGTGAGTGGTGTGTGTGGTGGAGTGGCGAGCATGGGTGAAACAGGCGAGGAACCCGGCAGCTCCTCCCTACCCACACACTCGGTGAGAAACACTCACACTGGGTGCAGAAATCACCACAAACTCACCTCTGACATGCTGAATTACCCGTGTTGAGCTGAACAACAATAGCAGAACATGCTGACAAGGCTGAACACGTGACTGAGAAACAGCGTGGGACACTGTGGCATGGAGTCACAGGGACGTTACTATATTTCTCTAAAAAATTCGAAAAATTTCAGCCTGGATCCTGATTGTACCTGTGTCTGGATGCTGAGATTTACAGACACGACATCGGGATAACTCGTTGAGAGACGGATGCTTCTTGTGTAGGCTGATGAAGTGAAGATGACTTCATTCCTCTTCCTTCCCTCTCGGGCAACACATCTGCTGCGACCGCCGCTGTCCACCAATGTTTTCTAAAAATTATCGTTTCGTGGATGAATGTGGAAATGAATGATAAGAGCTTCAGAGGCTTCTTACTTTATTTGCTCATGGCCCGGGAGGGCCATTCCCATGCAAGGGAGAGGAGTAGTAGGCCTGTTGACTGAGTGAAGGCCGCTGAGTGAGTGAGAAAGGAACATGGTGGGGCAGGCAGAAGTGGGTATGGACCTATAGGTGGCAGCACGAGCATGGCATGAAAAATGAACTCAGCTGGCAGACAGCATAGGCTGTCTATGCAGACAGTACAGGCTGTCTACAGTGGTGGTAGTGGAAATGGTGGTGGTGATGGTGGTAGTGATGGTGGCGGTGGTAGTGGTGGGGGTGGTGGGGTGGTGGAAGTGGTGGTGGCGGTGGTAGTTGTAGTTGTGGTGGTGGTGGTTGTAGTTGTGGTGGTAGTTGTAGTTGTGGTGGTAGTTGTGGTGGTGGTAGTTGTGGTGGTGGTGGTAGTTGTGGTGGTGGTGGTAGTGGTAGTTGTGGTGGTGGTGTCAGTGGTAGTGGAAGTGGCGGTGATTGTGGTAATGTTAAACATGTGATAGCAGTAATAATAGTTAAAGAAATAATCAGAGTAACAGTGTAAAAGAAGAAGAGAATAAAGGAGCTACTGACCCATTGGCTGAGGACAAACCCCACGGGACAAAAGAAGTCACGGGGCAGGAGGGGGGGGGGATAGACCAGAGACAATTCACCAAGGCAGAAGACAGGAAAGGCAAAGAAAAAGTTAATTCAGGAGACAAACGAAGTGGAAGTAGAGGATTACCTCGGAAAAGTGGAATTCTTGCACTCTTATTCTGGCTCCACCTTACTCTGGCTGCCAACTTTCTGGCTGGCATCAAGAAAACTTTCTTGCTGGCATCAAGAAAACTTTCTTGCTGGCATCAAGAAAACTTTCTTGCTGGCATCAAGAAAACTTTCTTGCTGGCATCAAGAAAACTTTTAACGTGAAACTTGGTGTTCTCTCTGATCTCTACCCTTCTAGTTTTGATCTTGTTCAACCTTTCCGTATTATCTGTCCCTCTTCACCTTATTTTTCATGGTCTTCCTAAAAACCCCAAAACTGGTATTCCTCTTCCTTCCATCATTTCCTCTACAAGTTCTGCCTCTTATCCTCTTGCCTCCTGAATGCCAATGACTCTTATTCTTTGGCTCTGTTTCTGCTGCTCACCTCCATCACACACAAGGCTTCAGTGAACGTATTAGGCTACATTCGTCCTGTAAGTCTTGAAATTGAGTCTTTCTTTACTAACCTTCCTCTAGATGATGATTTAAGTTTTTTTGAGAGTGACACCGGTGAGGGGCTACTTCATCATCCCATACCAACTGATGTCTTTCTTGATCTTATTCGCCTTAGTGTCGATTCTAACCCTTTTTACCTTTCAAAGTGTTGCTATGGGCTCTTCTCTATCTCGTCCTTGCTAATATATATATGTACTGCTTCTGAACTCTCCTACTTTCTTCTATTCTGGTACGTTATTCTCTCTGGCTTACCCACCTGGAATCAACCTGTCGGATGTTCCAGAGGTCAACGCCTCAGTGGCCCAGTTAATGACCAGGCTTAGCGATGGATCAGGGCCTGATCAACCAGGCTGTTACTGCTGCCTGCACGCAATCCAACGTAAGAATTATAGCCCCATGGTCAGACACTGACTTAATGTCTGTGTTAATT
>WNWK01020106.1:0-36465 GCA_009830355.1 Cherax destructor | reverse complement strand
TGAATCCGGACTCGGATACCAGTTTTGAATCCAGTCAATGGTTCCCTTATTTCTTGGATCTGACGAGATCCAGTGTCACTTATTTACTGAATCCTGTAGGGGTTGTCTGGGTTACGCGAGACAGATCACTGGAAGATGATTAAACAGAGTAATAATGATCAGTATGGTACAAAAGTATAACTTTCGTGTTGGAGATAAAAACCGGTCCTTCTGGTAGCTCCTACTGTATGGCGGCCGTACCTCTGGCACCCTGGTTTACCTCTGGCACCCTGTTTACTTCTTGCACCCTGGTAAAACCTCACCCCGCTTTAACACCTGGGTTTCCGTGCACTTATGGTTCACTCTACTGTGTTTAGTTTTTGTTTTTGTTTTTTTCCTACACCACAACACTGCTGGTTTTTCCTATGATGACTGGAAGATATACGGACTTATGTTGGTGAAATCGTTCACTGACAACTCACAACTCGACACTGTCTATCGTATTTTTCAGCTGGACAAATTACGTATTTCCTCAGGATTGTGCCCCTTTTCGTATTTCATAAAAAATTTTTATATCAATGTAATCACTAGATTTTGGTCAGGTATACTAACAGTTTAAAATTATCAATACACGGACTTGTGTGGTAAGGACCCGGCGGCCGCTGGCAACTGATTTCAAACACGAAACTCGTTAGGCCTACACTTCCGCCTTTGTTTTCACTTTAACATCTATTAACTTGTCTGTATACTATGGCACCACTGATATATTCACTATACAGATCTATCTTCACCCTATTTTCAGGGAGACTTTCCTTCCTGTGACAAATAAACGTTCTGTTTTGTTATTTCACACTGCACTTTAGTTCCCCTCTGGCTTTATGGCACTATGTTCTGGCACACTAATTCCCTTGTTTTTGACTCTGTATAACTGTTTTCTGCCTGGTTTGTAGGGGGTAAAAAAAGATAAAAGGTTCAAAAAAGGGATGAGAAGGGGGCTCTCAAAAAAGGGGTGAGGAGGGGTTCTCGAAAAAAGGGGATGAGGAAGGGTTCTTGAAAAATAGTGGGGTGAGAAGGGGTCTCGAAAAAGAGGGGATGAGAAGGGATTTTGGGATGTCAAAAAAGGGGGTGAGGAGGGGGTTCTCGAAAAAGGGGGTGAGGAGGGGTTCTCGAAAAAGGGGGTGAGGAGGGGTTCTTGAAAAATAGCGGGGTGAGAAGGGGTCTCGAAAACAGGGGAATGAGAAGAGGAGGTATGGAAGTCAAAAGGGGGTGAGGAGGGGATTCTCGAAAAAAAGGGGTGAGGAGGGGGAGGTTCTCAAAAATCGGAGGGGTAAGGAGAGGGGTTCTCACAAAAAGAGGAAACTCGAAGGGGGGGGGGCAGGAGGCATTGTCAGGAAGTCAGGAGCCCTGTGCATACAAGTCTGTACCTCTATTATGTTGTGATCTGAGTGTATTGTCTTTGATACTGTTATATTTCGTATCAGATCATCATTGTTAGTGAAGATGAAGTCCAGTGTATTCTCTAGTCTTGTTGGCTCTGTTATATGCTGGTTTAATTAAGGTGAATTTGGTGCAGAGATTTAATACCTCGTGTGTGTGTGAATTTTCATCTGTGCTGCCTCCTGGGTGATCTCTGCTAAAACATTATTTGCTACACTCTTTTATTTTAGGTGGCTTAAGCTGAAATCACCCAGCAGCAAGATGTGTGGGGCAGGAGTTAGGAGATTTTTGGTCAGTTTTGAAAAGCTGTTCCTGGAATTGCTGGAAGGTTGCATCTGGAGGCTTGTATACCACCACAATGACAAGGTTTTGGTTTTCGATCCTTACTGCCAAAACTTCAGCTACATCATTTGAGGTGTTTAGTATTTCCAAGCAAATGAATGACTCTGTGATGTACAAGCCAACCTCCCCTTGTTGCCTGTTTACTCTGTTACATCTGAATAGGTTATAACCTGGGATCCATATTTTGTTGTCAAAGTGATCCTTTATTTGAGTCTCTGTGAAAGCTGCAAACATCAACAACAACATCATTTGAGGTGTTTAGTCGTTCTGAGCATATCAATGACTCGGTCACGTACAGGCCACCCCCCCTCCTTTCCCCCATTCTTTTGCCTCTTCACTCTGTCACATCCGTATAGGTTATAAACTGGGATTCATATTTCATTGTCCAAGTGATCCTTTATGTTGTCTCTGTGAAAACGGCGAACATTTCGTTTGACTCTGTAAGCAGTCCACTGATGAAAGGTATTTTGTTTTTCGTTACTGGCTTTAGACCCTGTATATTTGCAAAGATGAATGTCGTTGTATTGATGGTATGTGGGGGTCTTTTTTTCCTGGCACTAATATCTGTTGGTTTGGAGTGGAGGCCACTGACTGTGATTCCACTCCAGTAGTGATCTGAGTTGGTGTATGATTTCTGTCATTTCCTGCCAGCTTTTTATCGTCCTTGGCGCTAAAAAAAAACTTTCTCTCTGGAGTGGTTGTGGCTACCCAGGTTTTGCCATGGTCTGGATGTTCTGTAACTTCTTGTTCCCTTTGGGTGGTGTGCCTGGCAATATAAGTTATATCATTGTCTTTCTTGAGCTGAAGAGTGACACATTTCAGCAGAGCCTTAGGAGGTGCAGGGCCCAATTGGGAACAATTTTGGTGGGCCCATGTATGGAAAGCAATCAAACTGTGCTTAAAAAATGCATGCAAGTTAATAGACCAAACGGGTGTAAGCTACATTTTAATATAAAATTGTATACATGTCAGTCTACAAGTAACAAACAAAACTTGTAAACCCCCTCTGAGAAGTACATAGTCACAATACCACTTGCTTTAGTCACTGTGAAGTAATTTATTAAAAATATTAATTTATTTTTGTTCAGAGAAAAAAAGTCAGAATTTAAGTGCACTGTTGAAAACAAATGATCTTTTTTGGACATCTAAAAATCATCACTTAACATTCATAACAGGCGAGTCTCCTTGTTTGTCAAATTCAACATTTCCAAGATGGCCGACCTCAGTGTCACTTTGTCTTGCGTAACTTCTTCAGACTGACTTCCCTCAGTGTCATCTTCACTGTGTTGTGGCTCTACTTGCTTTTCTGCATTTTCTGAGATAGTTTTGTTGAAATACTTATCTAATGCACCTTTCTCCTTTTCTGTTTCGGCCATCTTTGCCTTGGCTACAGTCCTCTTCTTACTGCCACTTAAATATTTTCTGCCGATGTCTCTTGGTTTTTTACTCATATTTACAGAAATCACAGGATCCTAAAAAAAAAGTTAAAAAAGGTAAAAGTGACATCCATTCCTGAACTAATAAAAAAAATACAGCATAGTGTTTTTAATGTCCGATGTCGGGTACAATCGCCACCCCATCCGGCAACTTCGCCACCCCATCCGGCAACTTCGCCACCCCATCCGGCAACTTCGCCACCCCATCCGGCAACTTCGCCACCCCATCCGCAACGCCACCATCGACCACCCATCCGACGCCACCCTCCGCAACTTGCCACCCCATCCGGCAACTTCGCACCCCATCCGGCAATCGCCACCCCATCCGCAACTTTGCCACCCCATCCGGCAACCTTGCCACCCCATCCGCAATCCGCCACCCCATCCGGCAATCGCACCCCATCCGGCAACTGCCACCCCATCCGGCAACTTCGCCACCCCATCCGGCAACTTCGCCACCCCATCCGGCAACTTCGCCACCCCATCCGGCAACTTTGCCACCCCATCCGGCAACTTCGCCACCCCATCCGGCAACTTCGCCACCCCATCCGGCAACTTTGCCACCCCATCCGGCAACTTTGCCACCCCATCCGGCAACTTTGCCACCCCATCCGGCAACTTTGCCACCCCATCCGGCAACTTTGCCACCCCATCCGGCAACTTTGCCACCCCATCCGGCAACTTTGCCACCCCATCCGGCAACTTTGCCACCCCATCCGGCAACTTTGCCACCCCATCCGGCAACTTTGCCACCCCATCCGGCAACTTTGCCACCCCATCCGGCAACTTTGCCACCCCATCCGGCAACTTTGCCACCCCATCCGGCAACTTGCCACCCATCCGCAACTTTGCACCCCATCCGCAACTTTGCCACCCATCCGCAACTTTGCACCCATGCAACTTTGCACATCCGCAACTTTGCACCCATCGCAACTTTGCAATTTGCACCCCATCCGCAACTTGCCACCCATCCGCAACTCACCCCATCCGCAACTTTGCCACCCCATCCGCAACTTTGCCACCCCATCCGCAACTTTGCCACCCCATCCGCAACTTTGCCACCCCATCCGGCAACTTTGCCACCCCATCCGCAACTTTGCCACCCCATCCGCAAGCCTATCCGCAACTGCACCCATCGGCCCATCGGCAACTTTGCCACCCCATCCGGCAACTTTGCCACCCCATCCGGCAACTTTGCCACCCCATCCGGCAACTTTGCCACCGCTTTCGGGGAAATTCACCAACATATTATATCCAAAGAGTTTTTTTTTTGACTTCGTGTTGTTGTGTTTACTTGACAAGGCGAGAGTAGATTACACTCTAATGCGGGGGCCCCTTAGGCGCGGGGCCCAATTGGGAGCATTATAATTATTATTATAATCATGGGGAGCGCTAAACCCATAGGATTATATAGCGCATGGGGGGGGTATGGAAGGCATTCAGGCTCAATTCAGAGAACCAGAGCACAGATCCAATTCCCTAGATCAAGAGTCCCTCACCAGCATCAAGGAACCTTCCTTTAGGGACCAATTGGGAGCAATTGGTCCACTCCGCTTAAGACCGGTCCTGCATTTCCGGGTGAAAAAACAGGAATAAAGGCTGCATTCTTCTGTTGTCATATAGACACGCCATTTTCTAGGGTGGTCAAAGTTGCACGACCCATCCGTTTTACCAGATATTCCATGCCGGCGGACACCTGAGGCATATAATTTGCATAGGTTTTATTTCTGTTTGCTGCATGGCTGCGTGCCCTGCCAGTGCGTGTTTTTCTGTCTCCTTACTATCCTCAGCACTTGTACTAACAATGGTGCCTTCACCAGTATTTTCTGGTATTTTATCTCCACTATCCCTTTGGGCATCCCCTTGTTTACTATCTCCAGTGATATTACTAGTTCGTAATTTAGGGTTTGCATGTCCTTGTCTACAGGTGTTTCCCCAGCACTTCCTGTCTTCCTCCGGGCCACCAACTTATACTTACAGTGTCCCATACATCAAACTTTACTCCTGATACACTCAACACACCTAGGTAGGCTGGCTGCTGCAAAAGTCTACTATAAATATATTGTTTTAAAAAGAGTACTGGTAAAGTATTTGACTTGCATCTTGGGTACAATTTTTATCGAATTTCCACAAACTGTGCACTTTTGTATTTCCACAAGATTGTATGCCTTTTCGTATTTCCATAAAATTGTAATCCATGGTATGACTAGACTACACGTAAGGTAGACTACAAGAATATTAAAATGGTGGTTAAAATGTGTGGTAGAACCCTGGCGACAACTGACAATGTTGACAACATGAGTTATCTGCTAGGCTTATCTCTTCCTCGTATTTAACACCACAACATTTATTCTGGTATCTTATCTATACACTATGGTACCACTGTGATGTACACTATGGTACCACTGTGATGTACACTATGGTACCACTGTGATGTACACTATGGTACCACTGTGATGTACACTATGGTACCACTGTGATGTACACTATGGTACCACTGTGATATACACTATGGTGCCACTGTGATATACACTATGGTGCCACTGTGATATACTATGTCACTGAGTAACTATGGTACCACTGTGATGTACACTATGGTACCACTGTGATGTACACTATGGAACCACTGTGATATACAGTATGGTGCCACTGTGATATACACTATGGTACCACTGTGATATACACTAAGGTACCACTGTGATATACACTATGGTGCCACTGTGATATACACTATGGTACCACTGTGATATACACTATGGTACCACTGTGATATACACTATGGTAACACTGATATACACTATGGTACCACTGTGATATACACTAGGGTACCACTGTGATATACACTATGGTGCCACTGTGATATACACTATGGTACCACTGTGATATACACTATGGTACCACTGTGATATACACTATGGTAACACTGTGATATACACTATGGTACCTGGAGTATACCTGGAGAGAATTCCAGGGGTCAACGCCCCCACGGCCCGGTCTGTGACCAGGCCTCATGTTGGACCAGAGCCTGATCAACCAGGCTGTTACTGCTGGCCGCACGCAGTCCAACGTACGAACCACAGCCCGGCTGGTCAGGTACCGACTTTAGGTGCCTGTCTAGTGCCTGCTTGAAGACAGCCAGGGGTTTGTTGGTAATCCCCCTGATGTATGCTGGGAGGCAGTTGAACAATCTTGGGCCCCTGACACTTATTGTGTTGTCCCTCAACGTGCTAGTGGCACCCCTGCTTTTCATTGGGGGGATGTTACATCGCCTGCCGAGTCTTGCTTTCGTAGGGAGTGATTCTCGTGTGCAAGTTTGGTACTAAGCCCTCGAGAATTTTCCACGTGTATATAATAATGTATCTCTCCCGCCTGCGTTCTATAGAGTACAGGTTTAGAAACTTCAAGCGTTCCCAGTAATTTAGGTGGTTTATCGCAGTTATGTGTGCCGTGAATGTTCTCTGTACATTTTCAAGGTCAGCAATTTCACCTGCCTTAAAAGGTGCAGTTAGTGTGCAGCAATATTCCAGCCTAGATAGAACAAGCGATCTGTAAAGTGTCAACATGGGCTTAGCATCCATGGTTTTGAAGGTTCTCATTATTCATCCTGTCATTTTTCTAGCAGATGCAATTGCTACGGTGTTATGGTCCTTGAAAGTGAGATCTTCTGACATCATCACTCCCAGGTCTTTGACATTAGTTTTTCGCTCTATTGTGTGGTTTGAATTAGTTTTGTACTCCGATGAGATTTTAATTTCTTCACTTTTTCCGTATCTGAGTAATTGAAATTTCTCATAATTGAACTTTATATTGTTTTCTGCAGCCCATTTGAAGATTTGGTTTATGTTTGCTTGGAGTCTTGCAGTGTCTTCAACGGTGGACACTGTCATACAGATTCGGGTGTCATCTGCAAAGGAAGACACGGCACTGTGGCTTATATCCCTGTCTATGTCCGATATGAGGATGAGGAACAGGATGGGAGCAAGTACTGTGCCTTGTGGAACAGAGCTTTTCACAGTAGCTGCCTCAGACTTTACTCTGTTGACTACTATTTTTGTTCTACATGTTAGGAAATTATAGATCCATCTACCAACTTTTCCTGTTATTCCTTTATCACGCATTTTGTGTGCTATTACACCATGGTCACACTTGTCAAAGGCTTTTGCAAAGTCTGTGTATATAACATCTGCATTCTGTTTATCTTCTAGAGCATCCAGGACCTTGTCGTAGTGGTCCAGTAGTTGGGACAGACAGGAGCGGCCTGCTCTAAACCCATGCTGCCCTGGGTTGTGCAATTGATGAGTATCAAGATGAGTGGCGATCTTGCTTCTTAGAACCCTTTCAAAGATTTTTATGATATGGGACGTTAGCGCTATTGGTCTGTAGTTCTTTGCTATTGCTTTACTGCCAAAATTTGTGGAGCGGGGCTATGTCTGTTGTTTTTAGTAACTGCGGGACGACCCCAGTGTCCATGCTCCCTCTCCATAGGATGTTAAAAGCATGTGATAGGGGCTTCTTGCAGTTCTTGATGAACACTGAGTTCCATGAGTCTGGGTCTGGAGCGGAGTGCATGGGCATGTCATTTATTGCCTTTTCGAAGTCATTTGGCGTCGTAGTGATGTCAGATAGGGATGCGTCTGTCAAGTTCTGTGGCACTCTCATAAAAAATTCATTTAGGTTTTCGATTTTCAGTCTGGTTAGCGGCTCGCTAAAAACTGAGTCATACTGGGACTTAAGTAACTCACTCATTTCCTTGCTGTCATCTGTGTAGGACCCATCCCGTTTAAGTAGGGGCCCAATACTGTGATATACACTATGGTACCACTGTGATGTACACTATGGTACCACTGTGATATACACTATGGTACCACTGTGATGTACACTATGGTACCACTGTGATATACACTATGGTACCACTGTGATATACACTATGGTAACACTGTGATATACACTATGGTACCACTGTGATATACACTATGGTACCACTGTGATATACACTATGGTACCACTGTGATATACACTATGGTACCACTGTGATATACACTATGGTACCTGTGAACTATAGGGTACCAAGATATACACTATGGTCCCAACTGTGATATACACTATGGTACCACTGTGATATACACTATGGTACCACTGTGATATCATATGGTACCATACTGTGATATACACTATAGTACAACTGTGATATACACTATGGTACACGTGATCACTATGAATGTGATATACACTATGGTAGTATTCCCACAGTATCTGTGATATACACTGGTACCACTGTAATACACTATGTCACTGTGATATACACTGGTATGTGTAACCAGTACCACTGTGATTACACTATGGTACCACTGTGTTATAGGTACACTTTACTTCGTGAATACACATTAAACTGATGTATATTACACTGTTAATCGGTCCTGATCACAACTGTGATGTACACTATGGTACCACTATGTTATCAGAGAGATATTCTATCCTCTCACAGAAATTAATAATATGTTATTTATTTCTTCTTCTCAAATTTAAATTCAAAATTCAAATTTTTATTTCCTTGCAAGTTTATATTGAGATTACATAATTACAATAATGAGTTGTAGTGCAAAGAGAGCCACGATCATGTCATGAGCCCGGGTCTTTTCCACATGGTGACCCGGTCTTGGCTCCCTGTCTTGGGAGTGTCTGAGACCTATGTCTGCCATGGGAGGAGGTACAAGTACCTCCTCATGTTCCGGGATCAACTGTCCCCAGGGCTAGCCCCATTCCCCGCCCTCACGGGGCTCGTATTGAGAAGCTAGGTCTCTGGTCTGCCATCTTCCCCCACCCTAGGAGAGCTCGTGGGAATGGTGTCCTCTCACCAGTCTTTATTTACACACGACACTTCAGGTCCATGAGTTCCCTTTGTTTATATATTGTACCACTATGTTATGTATGGGAAAATGGAAATGAAAATGTTTATTTCCTTGTAAAGCTTACAATGTGTGGTTTACATGTTATAACATATTAATTACAAAGAAGGCCACTAGCAGGCCTAGGCATTTCGGGCAGTACACGTTTTTTTCTTTTTTTTTTTTTGGCTCAGCTGGTATTATTTTATGCTAGATTAGTTCCATGCGCTGGAGAGATTTACTTTATAAGTTCAGTGGCACTGTGGTAAAATTACATTTGTAGAACACCAACAATTTGTACAGGAACACATGAAATACTGTACTTATCTTTGTTGCTGGGTCAACTTTCTGCAACTTCAACCAGAAAGTTGTCTGACCTGACCCAGTGTGTTCTACCGCCACGTAGCTGTTGGGGACAAGTAAGTATCAAGTGAATATGTGAATAATTGCCCCTGAGCAGCGTATAGCAATATACATTCAGTAACTGAATACTGAACAATGCTGTAAACTTATTGGGTTGGGCTAAAAAGCCCGCGTTTTACCGGATGTATGACAAATCTGCCTAGAACATACATCAGTTCCTAACTGCGCAGTCACCTGAACTTATAAATGTCTAAGCAGACTTACCTGGGTATTTGTATCTGACCCTTAAGTGTCACCCGGATAAACACTGTCTTGGTTCAAGAAGTCTCTGAGGAATGTCACACGTCCTAGTCTGCAACTTTGTAACACTCGCAATGTCATTCAATATTTGTGTATTCACAATAATGTCACTACAGGAAGCTGCGCACACTTCTCTGTAATATACCGCTAATGAGGATTGTCTTTTATGAACATAAACGCTCGGAACAGTGTTCTTCATCCGTTATCCTGGCGTTAATGTTCCCTCTAGCACGATTAAAAGCAATCCCCTCCCCGGCCCCTCCGCTCGCCCCTGCTTGCCCTGACACACATAACAAGTGTCGATCAAGCATGTTTCCTTTGCTTGTCAAATTTCTACAGGAAACAATGTAGAATGCTTGATTTCTTGCTGTCTCGATCACTAAGAGTCTGATACTGTAACACATGTAAATAACACGAGATAGGAGTTTTCCTGTACGTTTTCTGTCGCAGTACAGACATTATTTTCTCTAGTCACTCTCATGAATTGCAACACCGATCTCTTGCAACGAGGTGCACGTCATCATGACTGATACATCTGCTTCCAATTACTTGATGCAGTAGCGAACAAGACGTCACTGCCCTTTCTGAGAGGGCTGTCCCTCAGCTGAAAGGGCTGAAGGGGCCGATACCCACCTCCTGGAGAAATTTCTTCACAGGCACAGTTCACTGCCGCTACCACGAGTTCAGTGGCACAGTTCACTGCTTCTAGCACGATTTCAGTGGCACAGTTCACTGCTGCTAGCACGAGTTCAGTGGCAAAGTTCACTGCTGCTAGCACGAGTTCAGTGGCACAGTTCACTGCTGCTAGCACGAGTTCAGTGGCACAGTTCACTGCTGCTAGCACGAGTTCAGTGGCAGTCACTCTGCAGCACGAGTTCAGTGGCACAGTTCACTGCTGCTAGTACGAGTTCAGTGGCACAGTTCACTGCTGCTAGCACGAGTTCAGTGGCACAGTTCACTGCTGCTAGCACGAGTTCAGTGGCACAGTTCACTGCTGCTAGCACGAGTTCAGTGGCACAGTTCACTGCTCTACACGAGTTCAGTGGCACAGTTCACTGCTGCTAGCACGAGTTCAGTGGCACAGTTCACTGCTGCTAGCACGAGTTCAGTGGCACAGTTCACTGCTGCTAGCACGAGTTCAGTGGCACAGTTCACTGCTGCTAGCACGAGTTCAGTGGCACAGTTCACTGCTGCTAGCACGAGTTCAGTGGCACAGTTCACTGCTGCTAGCACGAGTTCAGTGGCACAGTTCACTGCTGCTAGCACGAGTTCAGTGGCACAGTTCACTGCTGCTAGCACGAGTTCAGTGGCACAGTTCACTGCTGCTAGCACGAGTTCAGTGGCACAGTTCACTGCTGCTAGCACGAGTTCAGTGGCACAGTTCACTGCTGCTAGCACGAGTTCAGTGGCACAGTTCACTGCTGCTAGCACGAGTTCAGTGGCACAGTTAACTGCTGCTAGCACGAGTTCAGTGGCACAGTTCACTGCTGCTAGCACGAGTTCAGTGGCACAGTTCACTGCTGCTACCACGAGTTCAGTGGCACAGTTCACTGCTGCTACCACGAGTTCAGTGGCACAGTTCACTGCTGCTACCACGAGTTCAGTGGCACAGTTCACTGCTGCTAGCACGAGTTCAGTGGCACAGTTCACTGCTGCTAGCACGAGTTCAGTGGCACAGTTCACTGCTGCTAGCACGAGTTCAGTGGCACAGTTCACTGCTGCTAGCACGAGTTCAGTGGCACAGTTCACTGCTGCTAGCACGAGTTCAGTGGCACAGTTCACTGCTGCTACCACGAGTTCAGTGGCACAGTTCACTGCTGCTACCACGAGTTCAGTGGCACAGTTCACTGCTGCTACCACGAGTTCAGTGGCACAGTTCACTGCTGCTACCACGAGTTCAGTGGCACAGTTCACTGCTGCTACACGAGTTCAGTGGCACAGTTCACTGCTGCTACCACGAGTTCAGTGGCAAGTTCACTGCTGCTACCACGAGTTCAGTGGCACAGTTCACTGCTGCTACCACGAGTTCAGTGGCACAGTTCACTGCTGCTACGTTCAGTGGACAGTTCACTGCTACTACACGAGTTCGTGGCAAGTTCACTGCTGCTAGCACGAGTTCAGTGGCACAGTTCACTGCTGCTAGCACGAGTTCAGTGGCACAGTTCACTGCTGCTACCACGAGTTCAGTGGCACAGTTCACTGCTGCTAGCACGAGTTCAGTGGCACAGTTCACTGCTGCTAGCACGAGTTCAGTGGCACAGTTCACTGCTGCTAGCACGAGTTCAGTGGCACAGGTCACTGCTGCTACCACTAGTTCAGTGGCACAGTTCACTGCTGCTACCACTAGTTCAGTGGCACAGGTCACTGCTGCTACCACTAGTTCAGTGGCACAGTTCACTGCTGCTACCACGAGTTCAGTGGCACAGTTCACTGCTGCTACCACGAGTTCAGTGGCACAGTTCACTGCTGCTACCACGAGTTCAGTGGCACAGGTCACTGCTGCTACCAAGAGTTCAGTGGCACAGTTCACTGCTGCTACCACTAGTTCAGTGGTACAGTTCACTGCTGCTACCACGAGTTCAGTGGCACAGTTCACTGCTGCTACCACTAGTTCAGTGGCACAGGTCACTGCTGCTACCACGAGTTCAGTGGCACAGGTCACTGCTGCTACCACTAGTTCAGTGGTACAGTTCACTGCTGCTACCACTAGTTCAGTGGCACAGGTCACTGCTGCTACCACTAGTTCAGTGGCACAGGTCACTGCTGCTACCACTAGTTCAGTGGCACAGTTCACTGCTGCTACCACTAGTTCAGTGGTACAGTTCACTGCTGCTACCAAGAGTTCAGTGGCACAGTCACTGCTGCTACCACAGTTCAGTGGTACAGTTCACTGCTCTCCACATTATGGACAGTTCACTGCTGCTACCACAGTTCAGTGGCACAGTTCACTGCTGCTACACGAGTTCAGTGGTACAGTTCACTGCTGCTACCACGAGTTCAGTGGCACAGTTCACTGCTGCTACTACGAGTTCAGTGGCACAGTTCACTGCTGCTACCACGAGTTCAGTGGTACAGTTCACTGCTGCTACCACGAGTTCAGTGGTACAGTTCACTGCTGCTACCACTAGTTCAGTGGACAGTCACTGCTGCTACCTACTACGATTCAGTGGTACAGTTCACTGCTGCTACCACTAGTTCAGTGGCACAGTTCACTGCTGCTACCACTAGTTCAGTGGACAGGTCACTGCTGCTACCACAGTTCAGTGGCACAGTTCACTGCTGCTACCACAGTTCAGTGGACAGTTCACTGCTGCTACCACGAGTTCAGTGCCAGCACTCGCTCACGGTCAGGCTCTCACTCTGCTACCACATATCAGTTCACAGTCACTGCTGCTACTATAGTTCAGGTACAGTTCACTCTGCACCACTAGTTCAGTGGCCTAGATTCACTCTGCATACCACACTTCAGTGTATATCAGTGCATACTCACATCATTCAGTGGTCTCGTTCACTGCTCACAAACGAGAGTGGTCATCACTTCTACCACTAGTTAGTGGCAGTTACTGCTGCTACCTAGGTTCACCAGGGTGATTCACTCACACTACCCAGTGTGACTTCACATCACTCCAACACTCAGGTGAACATCACTCACATACACACCATAGGACATTCCTTAACATTCATCACCACACCATGGTGACTTCACTCCACACCAGGGTACCTTCACTCACCTCACACAGTGACTTCACAGTTCACACCAACATCAGTGACTTCACATCCACCAGACATCAGGTACTTCACACTCACACACACAGGGTCCTCTCACGATCACACTCACACAGGGTGACATTCACCTCCACTAGTATAGTGAGTTACTCTCTATGACTACACACACCAGGTGACCTACTCACAGTGCACACACCAACCAGGGTGACCTCACACTCACTCCAACACCAGGGTGACACATTCACACTCACACTCAGGTACTACCAGGTGACTTCACACTCACACCAACACCAAGGTGACCTTCACACTCACACTCAACACCAGGTGACCTTCACACTCACACCAACACCAGGGTGACTTCACATCACACAACACAAGGTGACCTTCACACTTCACACCAACACCAGGTGACTTCACACTCACAACACCAAGGTGACCTTCACACTCACACCAACACTAGGGTGACTTCACACTACACCAACACAGGTGACCTTCACACTCACACCAACACCAGGGTGACCTTCACACTCACACCAACACCAAGGTGACCTTCACATTCACACCAACACCAGGGTGACCTTCACACTCACACCATACCAGGTGACCTTCACACTCACACCAACACCAGGTACCTTCCTCCACCAACACAGTGACTTCACACTCACACCAGGGTGACTTCACACTCCACCAACACCAGGTGACCTTCACCTCCACCAACACAGGGTGACCTTCACACTCACACAACCAGGTGACTTCACACTCACACCAACACAAGGTGACCTTCACACTCACACAACACCAGGTGACCTTCACACTCACACCAACACTATGGTGACCTTCACACTCACCAGTGCCTCCTCACACCACACAGGGTGACCTTCACACTCACACCAACACCAAGGTGACCTTCACACTCACACCAACACAGGTGACCTTCATCACACAACACCAGGGTGACCTTCACACTCACACCAACACCAAGGTGACCTTCACATCAGACCTCCAGGTGACCTTCACATCACACCAACACCAGGGTGACCTTCACACTCACACCAACACCAAGGTGACCTTCACACTCACACCATCACTAGGGTGACCTTCACACTCTCACCAACAATAAGGTGACCTTCACACTCACACCAACACTAGGGTGACCTTCACACTCACACCAGGGTGACTTTCACACTCACACCAACACCAAGGTGACCTTCACACTCACACCAACACCAAGTGACCTTCACACTCATACCATCACTAGGTGACCTTCACACTCTCACCAACACCAAGGTGACCTTCACACTCACACCATCACTAGGGTGACCTTCACACTCTCACCAACACCAAGGTGACCTTCACACTCCACCAACACTAGGGTGACCTTCACACTCACACCAACACCAGGTGACCTTCACACTCACACCAACACCAAGGTGACCTTCACACTCACACCAACACCAAGGTGACCTTCACACTCACACCAACACCAAGGTGACCTTCACACTCACACCAACACCAAGGTGACCTTCACACTCACACCAACACCAGGGTGACCTTCACACTCACACCAACACCAGGGTGACCTTCACACTCACACCAACACCAAGGTGACCTTCACACTCACACCAACACCAGGGTGACCTTCACACTCACACCAACACTAGGGTGACCTTCACACTCACACAACATCAGGTGACCTTCACACTCACACCAACACTCAGGTGACCTTCACACTCACACCAACACTAGGTGACCTTCACATTCACACCAACACCAAGGTGACCTTCACACTCACACAACACCAGGTGACCTTCACCTCACACCAACACCAGGGTGACCTTCACACTCACACCAACACAAGGGTGACCTTCACACTCCACCAACACCAGGTGACCTTCACACTCACACCAACACCAGGTGACCTTCACACTCACACCAACACCAGGTGACCTTCACACTCCACCAACACCAGGTGACCTTCACACTCACACCAACACCAGGGTGACCTTCACACTCACACCAACACCAGGGTGACCTTCACACTCACAAACACCAAGGTGACCTTCACACTCACACCAACTCCAAGGTGACCTTCACACTCACACCAACACTAAGGTGACCTTCACATCACACCAACACCAAGGTGACCTTCACACTCACACAACACCAGGGTGACCTTCACACTCACACCAACACCAGGGTGACCTTCACACTCACACCAACACAGGGGACCTTCACACTCACACCAACACCAGGTGACCTTCACCTCACACCAACACAAGGTGACCTTCACACTCACACCAACACCAAGGTGACCTTCACACTCACACCAACACCAGGGTGACCTTCACACTCACACCAACACCAGGGTGACCTTCACACTCACACCAACACCAAGGTGACCTTCACACTCACACCAACACCAAGGTGACCTTCACACTCACACCAACACCAGGGTGACCTTCACTCTCAACACTAGGGTGACCTTCACACTCACACCAACATCAGGGTGACCTTCACACTCACACCAACACTAGGGTGACCTTCACACTCACACCAATACTAGGGTGACCTTCACACTCACACCAACACCAAGGTGACCTTCACACTCACACCAACACCAAGGTGACCTTCACACTCACACCAACACCAGGGTGACTTTCACACTCTCACGAACACCAAGGTGACCTTCACACTCACACCAACACCAGGGTGACCTTCACACTCACACCAACACCAGGGTGACCTTCACACTCACACCAACACCAGTGTGACCTTCACACTCACACCAACACCAGGGTGACCTTCACACTCACACCAACACCAGGGTGACCTTCACACTCACACCAACACCAGGGTGACCTTCACACTCACACCAACACCAGGGTGACCTTCACACTCACACCAACACCAGGGTGACCTTCACACTCACACCAACACCAGGGTGACCTTCACACTCACACCAACACCAGGGTGACCTTCACACTCACACCAACACCATACACTCACTCAAGGAAAAGGATCTTGAGGTGAGCATCATACCAAGCATATCTCCTGAGATCTCCATCAACCAAATAACTGCTGCAGCATATGGGTGCCTGGCAAATCTGAGAATAGCGTTTCGACACCTAATAGTAAGAAGTCATTCACGTCACTGTACACCGTATACGTCAGGCCCATATTGGATCATGCAGCTCCAGTATGGAACCCACAACTGGTCAAAAAAGTCAAGATATTAGAGAAAGTGCAAAGGTTCGCAATAAGATTAGTTTCGTAGCTGATAGGTTTGTTCTAAGAGGAAAGGTTAAAGGAACTCAACCTGACGACACTAGAGGACAGGAGAGACGGAGGGGTCACGCGGGGGGGACATGATAACAACATATAAAATACTGAGAGGAATTGACAAGATGGATAGGGATTTAATGTTCCAGAGATGAGACACAGTAACAAGGGGACACAGTAACAAGGGGACACAGTAACAAGGGGACACAGTAACAAGGGGACACAGTAACAAGGGGACACAGTAACAAGGGGACAAAGTAACAAGGGGACACAGTAACAAGGGGACACAGTAACAAGGGGACACAGTAACAAGGGACACAGTAACAAGGGGACACAGTAACAAGGGGACACAGTAACAAGGGGACACAGTAACAAGGGGACACAGTAACAAGGGGACACAGTAACAAGGGGACACAGTAACAAGGGGACACAGTAACAAGGGGACACAGTAACAAGGGGACACAGTAACAAGGGGACACAGTAACAAGGGGACACAGTAACAAGGGACACAGTAACAAGGGACACAGTAACAAGGGGACACAGTAACAAGGGACACAGTAACAAGGGGACACAGTAACAAGGGACACAGTAACAAGGGGACACAGTAACAAGGGACACAGTAACAAGGGGACACAGTAACAAGGGACACAGTAACAAGGGGACACAGTAACAAGGGACACAGTAACAAGGGGACACAGTAACAAGGGGACACAGTAACAAGGGGACACAGTAACAAGGGGACACAGTAACAAGGGGACACAGTAACAAGGGACACAGTAACAAGGGACACAGTAACAAGGGGACACAGTAACAAGGGACACAGTAACAAGGGGACACAGTAACAAGGGGACACAGTAACAAGGGGACACAGTAACAAGGGGACACAGTAACAAGGGGACACAGTAACAAGGGGACACAGTAACAAGGGGACACAGTAACAAGGGGACACAGTAACAAGGGGACACAGTAACAAGGGGACACAGTAACAAGGGGACACAGTAACAAGGGGACACAGTAACAAGGGGACACAGTAACAAGGGGACACAGTAACAAGGGGACACAGTAACAAGGGACACAGTAACAAGGGGACACAGTAACAAGGGGACACAGTAACAAGGGGACACAGTAACAAGGGGACACAGTAACAAGGGGACACATAACAAGGGGACACAGTAACAAGGGGACACAGTAACAAGGGGACACAGTAACAAGGGGACACAGTAACAAGGGGACACAGTAACAAGGGGACACAGTAACAAGGGACACAGTAACAAGGGGACACAGTAACAAGGGGACACAGTAACAAGGGGACACAGTAACAAGGGGACACAGTAACAAGGGGACACAGTAACAAGGGGACACAGTAACAAGGGGACACAGTAACAAGGGGACACAGTAACAAGGGGACACAGTAACAAGGGACACAGTAACAAGGGGACACAGTAACAAGGGGACACAGTAACAAGGGGACACAGTAACAAGGGGACACAGTAACAAGGGGACACAGTAACAAGGGACACATTAACAAGGGGACACAGTAACAAGGGGACACAGTAACAAGGGACACAGTAACAAGGGGACACAGTAACAAGGGGACACAGTAACAAGGGGACACAGTAACAAGGGGACACAGTAACAAGGGACACAGTAACAAGGGGACACAGTAACAAGGGGACACAGTAACAAGGGGACACAGTAACAAGGGGACACAGTAACAAGGGGACACAGTAACAAGGGGACACAGTAACAAGGGGACACAACTGGAAAGTGAAGACTCAGATGAGTCACAGGGATGTTAGGAAGTACTTCTTCACTCACGGAGTTGTCAGGAAGTGGAACAATCTGGAGAGTGATGTAGTGGAGGCAGGATTCATATATAGCTTTAAGAAGAGGTATGATAAAGCTCACAGAGCAGGGAGAGAGTGACCTAGTAGCGACCAGAGAAGAGGCGGGGCCAGGAGCTATGATATGACCCCTGCAACCACAAATAGTTGGGTACAGTTAGGTGAGTACACACACTATAAATAATTACAACATTCCATTAGATCATCAGTTACAACGAGGTTAAACAGTGTTACCTTATGCATACCATAATGGATTTTAATGTTTAGCTAAATAACTGTGTAACTGTAACTGTCTACCTGTAGGATGTTCTGGGGGTCATTGCCCCCTCGACTGGTCCATGATCAGGCCTCGTGGTGGATCAGGACCTGATCAGCCAGGCTGTTACTGCTGGCCACACGAAATCCAGTATACAAACCACAGCCTGGCTGGTCAGTCACTGACTTTAGGTGCCTGTCCAGCGCCCTCTTGAAGACAACCAGGGTTCCATTGATAATCCCCCCTTATGTATGATGGAAGACTGCTGAACAGTCTTCTGCCCCTAACATTTATTGTGTTTTCTGTCCGTGTTCTCAGGGCAACCTTACTTTTCATTGGGGTTGATGTTACACTGTCTGCTGAGTCTTCTGCCTTCATGGGCAGTGATTTATGTGAGCAAATTTCGGACCAGCCCCTCTAGGGTTTTCTAGGTGTAAATTATGATGTACTTGTCTTGCCTATGCTCCACGAAGCACAGGTCAAGGGACTTCAAACGTTTCCAGTAACTGAGGTGCTTTACTGAACTTTTAAGTGCAGTAAATGTACTCTGTATATTCTCCAGATCTGCAATTTCGCCTGCATTGAATGTGGCTGTTATTGTACAACAGTATTCCAGCCAAGATAAAACAAGTAACGTTAAGAGGAACATGACTGGTGTGGCACCCCTTGTTTTCATGATCTCATTATCCATCCAATAATTTTCTTTGCAGTTGTGATAATGACATTGTTGTGGGCCATTCAAAATTATTCCTAATATTATCCTTCTACATGGCTTTCTACAGTCGTGATGTTGATAGAAACGGGATGAAGAATTAGCTAAAGAATTTTAAAGTATTAGCAGCTTGTGGTATAAGATGGTTATAATTCCTGCAGGGGTAACTATGTGACCTAAAAATTATAACTTCTTTTGAGAATTCCCATTTTGAAAATCTTATAATTTATATATTTAGGACCTTTATTTTTTTCTTTCCAATTTCAATGTCACATATTTGCATGAAGATCAAATCATCGAAAAATATATCTTGACTGATACATATAAGGCCTCTGAAAATTTGCTGTCATTAGCCTAGAGAATGTTACAGGGGATGAAAACATCCAAAAGGCTTTCTAAGAAAGTAATAATTACCTGCAGGTATCAGGTCGGTTCTTTGCTTTCCTTATCAATGTAAATGTGCCACAGATTTCGAAGCATATATTACTTTAAAAATTTTGTAACTTGCTATGTTATGGGAACACTGTGGAGAAGGCCTGGTGAAGGTAGACTACTGTATATGAAGTAAAGCTGTAAAAGGTAAATTGTGTGGAATTTAGCACCTCATTTACCAGTCACTAACTATTTTATTTCTTCCATTCCAGAAGCAGTGTTGGGGACCAACCGCCTTCTAACTGTTGTGTCGCAACACCCATCCCGCCCCTCAGCTGCACCACCTTCCCTCCCTGCCTGGGAGCCACCAGTTGCCTCATCTGCACCACCTCTCCCTGCCTGGGTGCCACCAGTTGCCACAGCTTCCTCTCTCTCAAGAATGACCACAGCTCCTTCCCAACACTTAGGCGACATCCTGATCGTACCTCTCTCTCTCTCAGGCATCAACCAGATCCTTGACACTCTGGATACAGCAGTGTTAGGCACTCTAAGACCTGCGTGTTGACGAGTTCTCAGTGTCTAATGATCTCTGACATAATACTTATAAGTCTCCTATGATGGTATTGTAGAACCTGTGCGTGAACTATTGTCAGCTTCACGAAAATTATAAGACTTTACAGGAAAGTGTCATCTATAAATATATATCTCCACATAATTGGTAAATAATACCTGATAAAGAGAGTGAGGATGAATTATGTTGGTGTTGGTGTTGGGCACGAGAGGTCAGTGGGTGGTGGTGGTGGAGATCAAGTTGACCCCCAGTCACTGTGAGAGTGTCAGGACAAAGCAGTGCCACAAGCATGGATAGTGGCCAGGGTGACATAGAACAAGGGTCACCTCGCTTCCAGCTGCAAGAACTTAGCCACACCGCCAACACCAGCCACCCTCAGTGACATCACACCAGCACCGCCCTCACCAGCCACCCTCAGTGACATCACACCAGCACCGCCCTCACCAGCCACCCTCAGTGACACCACACCAACACTTTCCTCACCAGCCACCCTCAGTGACACCACACCAGCACCGCCCTCGCCAGCCACCCCTCAGTGACACCACACCAGTCCTGCCTGCCCCAACACCGCCCACATCAACCACCCACCACATTCATATTGATTTGTCTCACGCCACAGCATCGTCCATTGTCAGATTAGAGAGTCGTGGCGGCCGAAGTGTTCCAATATCACTACTGCACAGCATGTGAGACAACAAGAAAGCTTGTTAGAGGGTGTGGCTGGTGTTGTGGAGCGACACACACAAGGGAGACTCACCATGGGTGTCCCATGGATGAACTGCCTCTCTCCTCATCCAAAACCTTTATGATTAGTCCCACACATTTATTTGATAGATGAAACTACTCTTTCCTAAGTTTAGTTCATTTTAAGAATGAGAGTTATACTGGCAGTAGAGTTTATGGATGTCAAGAATTATCTTGCATGTACACTGGAGCGATCCAACAGAAGGGCGTTGCCCTCTGATTCACACTCAATCATCACTAGTTCCGCTGGTGGCCGCGGCTGTGACGTAACTCTCACATATTTTGAAGTATAACGTTATATACCAAAACTTTTAGCAGGCGTTGTTACGCGAATACATAGGACATATATATATTTATATATATGTTTGCTATATATGTTCTTATATTTGATATATAACACATATAACCCATATTTATTCATAGTATATATCTAACCCATAGTTAGCCATATTTTCGTAGATATTTATATATATATATATAAATATAAATATATAATAGTAATAATAGTATATTATAGAGTAAACACACCTCAGTAATCACAGCAACAAGTACTGTACTCAAGATCATTTGCATAAATGTGAAGTAACAAGGAAATAAAGTTAAGTCAGAGAAAAGAACCTGATTTAAGAGAACAAACAGTCATCATCTGACTAAGACCCGCGTCAGGAAACACTTGTCCTGTGTCCTGACGAACCTTACCTAACAAACAGAGTGAGCTGTTCACCTCAGCAAACATTAAGTCATTTTTGTTTGCGTTCACTTCTCCCTGCCGCCTTCACTGCTCATCCATTAGTCCTGTCCTCATGAAACTTGTAATTGAAGGGCACTTGTGGACGCATATTCCAGCCGTCAATCACACTCCATCACTGAATAACTGTAGTTGAAGTTTTCATTAGGCAGTCAGAGCTGAATTACATTTTTCATGAGTCATGAATGAACCAGAAGTTTAACATTCCAGCCACCAGTGAGTCAGGACATAACAGATAATACCACTAATTATTGTATAGCAGGTTTGTACTTCGAGGCGGTGAGTATTCTAAACACAATTATATAAGCTACAAACACAGACAAGAGGATTAAGCATTAACCTAAGAACAGACTCAATATATATACTATATATGTATGTATGACACAACGCAAAAGTTAAGTGATACAGTATTGTCATGAGGAGACAGGTGTGAGGTTACAGCAAGACAAGTGAGAAGTGAGGAGACAGGTGTGAGGTTACAGCAAGACAAGTGAGAAGTGATCGTTCTTGAGGAACAGTCATGTTTCCAGGGTCAGCGCTGTGATATATGCATGAGTATCACGTAAAAATTTCCATGAGAAGTTACACTATTGATAGTGTATCTGTGCATTAATAGTGTAGATAGAATAGATAACAGTAAGATAAAAGAGCTTATATTTATGTCTGTGATGCGAAATCCTTCCATGTAATTTAAAGAAAATTATATTCTACGTTAAACAAAAATTTAAATTTTGTGTCCATCCTCCAAGCAAAGGATACATAAACATTTCATGATTTTATATTTAGTTGTGATCACAATACAGACGTTACCCCTAGAAATCTGAGGTAGCGTGAACGTTTTCTTTGATTTATTTTGATAACTAACTAAAGTAATTCACGTCTGAGGCCCATGGTTTACCTTGTATTGAATTAATTAACATATAAATTAAAAATATTATTTATATGGTACATTAAAGTTTCGGTTCGTAATTTGCATAAACTAAGTCAACGCTAGAATGTCCAAAGTGAATTATTACCACAAATATTGTCTTTAAAATATAAGTAAGTGCTGTAGTGTAAGTGTCAGTAAGTGCTACAGTGTAAGGTGTCAGCAAGTGATGCAGTGTAAGGTGTCAGCAAGTGATGCAGTGTAAGGTGTCAGCAAGTGATGCAGTGTAAGGTGTCAGCAAGTGATGCAGTGTAAGGTGTCAGCAAGTGCTACAGTGTAAGGTGTCAGCAAGTGCTACAGTGTAAGGTGTCAGCAAGTGCTACAGTGTAAGGTGTCAGCAAGTGCTACAGTGTAAGGTGTCAGCAAGTGCTGCAGTGTAAAAAGTCAATGTAAAGAAACACAAACGTCTCACGGGTGTCAAAACTCTTTGAACTATTACTATCAGACTGTGCGTGACTGTCAGAGGCATATAGTGTGATGGTATCGTAACAATGGAGGAAATACATCTTATGAATATGCTAAACTATGCAAATCTAAGGAAGAAAAATAAATCTGGAGGAACATAAAAGCGGAACAAGCCCCAAGACCTCAATATTTAGCAGAAGTTGGGTTGTGAACAGTGTCTTCAAATTGAACAAGGTGGAAGAAGATAGAGGAGGGAGAGAGGTGGAAGGAGGAGGAGGGAGGAAAATTCAAGAAGAGGCAGCAGAGGGTAAGAGGTGTTGCGCGAAGAAAGAAGAGGGAAGCAGGAAGAGTGGAGGGGTGAGAGGCAGGAGAGAGGAGCTGGTGTGGATGTCTGGTATGGTAGCCAGGGGCATGATCCGGCAGTCCAGCCTTACCAGGCTGGGACTTATGATCAACACGGCTGTTACTGGCGTCGTCAGCAACACCACCAACAATAAGAGAGGTCAGTATAACTAGTTTTAGTAGCAGTAGTAATTCATTCATTTAATTATAATTGTAAAAGTAGTGTTCAAGGATTTCTTCTATTTATTCATATACAGTCGTCTCTATATATTAAATAAACTTTACTATTATATTATTATTTTATATATATATATATATATATATATATATATATATATATATATATATATATATATATATATATATATATATATATATATATATATATATATATACATATATATATATATATATATATATATATATATATATATATATATATATATACTATATATATATATATATATAATATATATATATATATATGATATATATATATATATATGGGTGGCTTCGGAATATATATATATATATATATATATATATATATATATATATATATATATATATATATATATATATATATATATATATATTCTTCCTTGAAGCCTTTTATCCACTTCTCCAGGCTTTGGGTCCCACAATTTACACCAGAGGTGGTCCCCATCATATATATATATATATATATATATATATATATATATATATATATATATATATATATATATGTATATGTGTGTGTGTGTGTGTGTGTATACTCACCTATTTGTAGTTACAGGGGTCGAGTCACAGCTCCTGGCTCCGCTTCTTCACTGATCGCTACTAGGTTCTCTCTCTCCCTGTTCCATGAGCTTTATCGTATCTCTTCTTAAAGCTATATATGAATCCTGCCTCCACTACATCACTCTCCAGATTCCTGACAACTCTATGACTAAGAAATACTTTCTAACATCCCTGTGACTCATCTGAGTCTTCACTTCCAGTTGTGACCCTTTGCCCGAAATGCCTAGGTATGCTTGTGGTCTTCTTTGTAATTAATATATTATAATATGTAAACCACACATTGTAAGCTTTACAAGGAAATAAACATTTTCATTTTCATTTTTGCTGTGTCCCATCTCTGAAACATCCTGTCCGTATCCGCCTTGTCAATTCCTCTCAGTATTTTATGTCGTTATTATGTCCGCCCTATCCCTTCTGTCCTCCAGTGTCGTCAGGTCGATTTTCCTTAACCTCTCCTCGTAGGACATACCCCTTAGTTCTGAGACTAGTCTTGTTGCAAACCTTTGCACTTTCTCTAATTTCTTGACGTGCTTGACAAGGTGTGGGTTCCATACTGGTGCTGCATATTCCAATATGGGCCTGACTTACACAGTGTACAGTCTTGAACGATTCCTTACTAAGGTGTCGAAACGCTATTGTTAGGTTTGCCAGGCGCCCATATGCTGCAGCAGATATTAGGTTGATGTATGCCTCAGGAAATGTACTCAGTATTATACTCACCCCAAGATCCTTTTCCTTAAGTGACGTTTGCAGTCCTTGGCCCACTAGCCTGTACTCTGACAGCGGTCTTCTTTGACCTTTCCCAATCTTCGTGACTTTATACTTGGTGGGGTTAAACTCCAGGAGCCGTTGCTGGACCATGCTTGAAGCCTGTCTAGATCCCTTTGTAGTTCTACCTCATCCGATTTAATTCTTCACATTAGCTTCACATCGTCTGCAAACAGGGACACCTCTGAATCTATCCTTCCCGTCATGTCATTCACATGTATCAGAAATACCACCGGCCCTAGGACTGACCCCTGTGGAACCCCGCACGTCACAGGTGCCCACTCTGACACCTTCTTCCTGCCAGGTATTCTCTGTTCCATTGCAGTCTTTTCCTGTTACTGCTGCCTGCTCCTTTATCTTTTGCACTAATCTCTTGTGCGGAACTGTGTCGAAAGCCTTCTTACAGTCTACGAAAATGTAATCTACCCACCCTCCTCTCCCTTGTCTTAATTTCTTTGAACTTGTCGTAAAACTCGAGTAGGTTGTGACACAGGATTTGCCTTCCCTGAAACCATACTGGTTATCGTTTATAAGCTTATAGGTGCTCCACCACTTTTCTGATAATCTTCTCCATGGTTTGCATACTATATATGTCAGTAACACTGATCTCTAGTTTAATGCTGCTTGTCTGTCTCTTTTCTTAAATATTTGGACTACATTTGCTGTCTTCCATACCTCAGGTAGTTGCCTTGTTTCGATAGATGTGTTGAAGATTGTAGGTAGTGGCACACACAGCGCCACTGCTCCCTCTCTCAGGACCCACAGAGAGATGTCTGGTACACTGCTTTAGAGGTATAGTTCCCTTAGCAGCCTCTTCACTTCCTCCTTTGTACTGTATATTTTGTCCCGCACTTGTTGGTGTACCCCATCATTCCGGCTTTCTGGAGTCCTTTCTGTCGCCACTGAAAATACTTCATAAAAACTTGTATTGAGCTCTTCACATACTTCTCTGTCGTTTCTTGTGATCTCCCCTCCTTCCTTCCTCAGCCTTATTACCTGGTCCCTGACTGTTGTTTTCCTCCTGATGTGGCTGTACAGCAGCTTCGAGTCAGATTTGGTTTTCGATGCTGTCATTTTCGTATTGCCGCTGGGCCTCCCTCCTTATCTGTGCATATTCGTTTCTGGCTCTTCGACTAATCTCTCTATTTTCCTTAGGTCTATTCTCTAGTGCACTTAGTTTTGGCCCCTCTTCACCTTTGGGTGAAGCAAGGGCTCATTCTGGTCTTCGCATTGTTTCTGTTGCCCTTGGGTATGAACCTCTCCTCTGCCTCTTTGCATTTTGTTGTCAAATGTTATATCAATTCGTTTACTGATTTTCCCGCCAGTTCTCTTTCTCACTGAGCCTCATACAAGAAATTTCTCATGCCTGTGTAGTCCCCTCTTTTGTAGTTTGGCTTCTCCTATCATACTCCTCCTGCTTCCCTCTCTACTTGTAACTCTACTATATATTCGAAGCTCAGGACTACATGATCACTTGCTCCGAGGGGCTTTTCATATGAAATGTCCTCAATGTCTGAACTACTCAAGGTGAATATGAGGTCCAGTCTTGCTGGTTCATTATCTCTTCTTTCTCTGGTCGGTGTCCCGTAGCTCGATCGCTAGCGCACTCTGCTCACACACTGAGATTTGGAGTTTTAATCTCCGGTACGGATGGAAAACTTTAGTTACGTGTTTCCATAACAAACCTGCTGTCCCAGTTTACCCATCAGTATAAAATGGGTACCTGGGTGTTAGTCGACTGGTGTGGGTCGCATCCTGGGACAAAAACTGACCTAATTTGCCAGAAATGCTCAGCATAACAAGCGGCTTTCTATATAATAGTATGTCACTGATGTCAGCTAGGACTGTATACCTTGTACATGTACTTGCAGAAATAAAGATATTATTATTATTATTATTATCATTATTATTAACATGTTGGTGCATGAGGTTTTCCAGTACCACCTCCATCATCTTGGCCCTCAACGTTTCTGGTCCCCTATGGAGCTCTAGGTTTTCCCAGTCAATCTCCTTGTGATTGAAACAAGTATCTTTGGCAGGTTAAATCACCACCACCAGATGTAGACCAAACAAAATGTAAACTTTGCCAGATGGACTATTGTCACACCCTGCGTCATTATGTACTGGAGTGCAAAAAAATTAATGAATTTAGAGACAACTTTCTCAGAAATGTTCAAGAAACGGCAAAGTATTTTATCCACAGTGGCATATTACAGACCATTCTGGAAAAATACCCTGATTTTGTTCACACTAAATAAAGCATTACCACATGGCTGTCTTCAAGCAGGCACTGGACAGGCACCTAAAGTCGGTACCTGACCAGCCAGGCTGTGATTCGTACGTTGGACTGCGTGCGGCCAGCAGTAACAGCCTGGTTGATCAGGCTCTGGTCCAACATTAGGCCTGGTCACAGACCGGGCCGCGGGGCGTTCTTCCATACCTCAGGTAGTTGCCCAGTTTCAAAGGATGTGTTGAAAATTGTGGTTAGTGGCACACACAGCGTCTCTGCTCCCTCTCTAAGGACCCACGGAGAGATGTCGTGTCCCACCACCTTTGAGGTATCAAGGTCACTTAACTTCTTCACCTCCTCCTCGGTTGTGTGTATTTCATCCAACACTTGTTGGTATATCCCTTGTTGGTCTACCCCTCTGTTCTGTCTTCCCAGAGTCCTTTCTATCTCCACTGTAAATACTTCCTTAAATCTCGTGTTGAGCTCTTCACATACTTCTTGGTCGTTTCTTGTGAAATCCCCAACTTCTTTCCTCAGTCTGATTACCTGTTCCTTGACTGTTGTCTTCTCCAGATGTGGCTATACAACAGCGTCGGGTCAGACTTGAATTGTACTTACCTATTTGTGGTTGCAGGAGTCGAGTCATACCTCCTGGCCCCACCTCTTCACTGATAACTACTAGGTCACTCTCTCCCTGCTCTAAGAGTTTTATCAAACCTCATCTTAAAATTATGTATGGTACGTGTCTCCACTGCATCACTTTCAGACTCTTCCACTTCCTAACAACTCTATGACTGAAAAATACTTCCTAATATCCCTTTGACTCATCTGAGTCTTCAACTTCCAATTGTGATCCCTTGTTTCTGTGTCACATCTCTGGAACATCCTGTCTTTGTCCACCTTGTCAATTCCTCGCAGTATTTTATATGTCTTTATGCTGATGTCAAGCCCCTTCTGTTCTTTGTCTCTATATCCTGCTTCAGCATTTTCATTTCATTTTCTAGGCTCTGTATTCTGGCTTCTGCAGCTTCAGCTCACATCTCCCACTTCTTGCTCTCTGCATCCATCCTCTTCTCCATTGTAGCGATAAGCTCACATAGCTTCCTTTCCCACTCGTTCCAGGCTTCTCCTGAGCTCTTCTGTTCATTCTTCCTTTCCAGGCCAATCTTTTTCTGTTCCTATGGCTCTTTGTACTCCCCTCTAGGGTTCCATTGTTTTTCTTTATATGCTAGTTTCCGCGAAGTGTGTGTGCGGATTGTATATGTACTCACCTAATTGTGGTTTCAGGCGATTGTGTGTGTGTATTCACCTATTTGTACTCACCTATTTGTGGTTGCAGGGGTCGAGTCATAGCTCCTGGCCCCGCCTCTTCACTGATTGCTACTAGGTCCTCTCTCTCCCTGCTCCATGAGCTTTATCAAACCTAGTCTTAAAACTATGTATGGTTCCTGCCTCCACTATGTCGCTTTCTAAGCTATTCCACTTCCTGACAACTCTATGACTGAAGAAATACTTCCTAACATCCCTTTGACTCATAGGAGTCTTCAACTTCCAATTGTGACCCCTTGTTTCTGTGTCCCCTCTCTGGAACATCTTGTCTCTGTCCACCTTATCTATTCCTCGCAGTATTTTATATGTCGTTATCATGTCTCCCTAACCCTCCTGTCCTCTAGTGTCGTCAGGCCGATTTCCCTTAACCTTTCTTCGTAGGACAATCCCCTTAGCTCTGGGACTAGTCTTGTTGCAAACCTTTGCACTTTCTCTAATTTCTTGACGTGCTTGACCAGGTGTGGGTTCCAAACTGGTGCTGCATACTCCAGTATGGGCCTGACGTATATGGTATACAGAGTCTTGAATGATTCCTTGGTGAGGTATTGGAACGCTATTCTTAGGTTTGCCAGCCGCCCGTATGCTGCAGCAGTTATCTGATTGATGTGTGCCTCAGGAGATGTGCTCGGTATTATACTCACCCCAAGATCTTTTTTTTTGAGTGAGGTTTGCAGTCTTTGGCCACCTAGACTATACTCTGTCTGCGGTCTTCTTTGCCCTTCCCCGATATTCATGACTTTACATTTGGCAGGGTTAAATTCAAGGAGCCAGTTACTGGACCAGGCTTGCAGCCTGTCCAGGTCTCTTTGTAGTCCTGTCTGATCCTCGACTGATTTGATTCTTCTCATTAACTTCACATCATCTGCAAACAGGGACACTTCTGAGTCTATCCCTTCCGTTATGTCATTCACATATACCAAAAACAGTACAGGTCCTAGAACTGACCCTTGTGGAACTCCACTCGTCACAGGTGCCCACTCTGACATCTCGTCACGTACCATGACTCGTTGTTGCCTCCCTGTCAGATATTCTCTGATCCATTGCAGTGCTTTTCCTGTTACGTGTGCCTGATCCTCTAGCTTTTGCATTAATCTCTTGTGAGGAACTGTGTCGAACGCCTTCTTGCAGTCCAAAAAAATGCAGTCTATCCACCCCTCTCTCTCGTGTCTTACTTCTGTTACCTTGTCATAAAACTCCAGTAGGTTTGTGACACAAGATTTTCCTTCCCTGAAACCATGCTGGTTGTCGTTTATAAGCTTGTGTCTTTCTAGGTGCTCCACCATTCTCCTCCTGATGATCTTCTCCATGACTTTGTAGTTTGGCTTCATTTGTGCAGCCCTTCCTGCTTCCCCCTCCACTTGTAACTCTACTATGTATTCGAAACTTAGAACCATATGATCACTGTGTGTGTGTGTGTGTGTGTGTGTACTCACTTAGTTGTACTCACCTAGTTGTGGTTGCAGGGGTCGAGTCACAGCTCCTGGCCCCGCCTCTTCACTGGCCGCTACTGGGTCACTCTCCCTGCGCCATGAGCTTTATCATACCTCTGCTTAAAGCTATGTATGGAGTTTGCCTCCACTACATCGCTTCCTAAACTATTCCACTTCCCGACCACTCTGTGACTGAAGAAATACTTCCTAACATCTCTGTGATTCATCTGAGTCCTCAACTTCCAACTGTGTCCCCTTGTTGCTGTGTCCCATCTCTGGAACATTCTGTCTCTGTCCACCTTGTCAATTCCTCTCAGTATCTTATATGTCGTTATCATGTCCCCTATCTCTCCTGTCATTCAGTGTCATCAGGTCGATTTCCCTTAACCTCTCCTCATAGGACATATCCCTTAGCTCCAGGACTCGTCTTGTTGCAAACCTTTGCACTTTCTCGAGCTTCTTCACATGTTTGGCTAGGTGTGAGTTCCAAACTGGTGCTGCATACTCCAGTATGGGCCTAACGTACACAGTATACAGGGTCCTGAACGATTCTTTATTAAGATGTTGGAATGCTGTTCATAGGTTTGCTAGGCGCCCATATGCTGCAGCAGTTATTTGGTTGATGTGCGCCTTAGGAGATGTTCCTGGTGTTATACTCACCCCAAGATCTTTTTCCTTGATTGAGGTTTGCAGTCTCTGGACCCCAGACTGTACTCCGTCTGCGGTCTTCTTTGCCCTTCCTCAATCTTCATGACTTTTCACTTGGCGAGGTTGAACTCCGGGAGCCAATTGCTGGACCAGGCTTGCAGCCTGTCCAGATCCATTTGTAGTTCTGCCTGGTCCTCGTCCGATTGAATTCTTCTCATCAACTTCACATCATCTGCAAACAGGGACACTTCGGAGTCTATTCCTTCCGTCATGTCGTTCACAAATACCAGAAACAGCACTGGTCCTAGGACTGACCCCTGTGGAACCCCGCTCATCACCGGCGCCCACTCTGACACCTCGCCACGTACCATGACTCGCTGCTATCTTCCTAACAGGTATTCCCTGATCCATTGTAGTGCCTTCCCTGTTACCCCTGCCTGGTCCTCCAGCTCCTGCACTAATCTCTTGTGTGGAACTGTGTCAAACGCTTTCTTACAATCCAAGAATATGCACTCTACCCACCCCTCTCTCTCTTGTCTTATTGCTGTCACCCTGTCGTAGAACTCCAGTAGGTGTGTGACACAGGATTTCCCATCCCTGAAACCGTGTTGGCCGTCGTTGATAAACTCATTCCTTTCTAGGTGCTCAACCACTCTTCTCCTGACTATCTTCTCCATAACCTTGCATACTATACATGTCAGTGACACTGGTCTGTAGTTTAGTGCTACGTTCCTGTCTCCTTTTTTAAAAATTGGAACTACATTTGCTGTCTTCCATACCTCAGGTAGTTGCCCTGTTTCGATAGATGTGTTGAAGATCGTTGTTAGGGGTACACATAGCTCCTTTGCTCCCTCTCTCAGGACCCATGGAGATATGTTATCCGGCCCCATTGCCTTTGAGGTATCTACCTCGCTTAGTAGCCTCTTCACTTTCTCCTCAGTTGTGTGTATTGTGTCCAGCACTTGATGGTGTACCCTACCTCTCCTCCTTTCTGGAGGCCCTTCCATCTCCTCTGTGAACACCTCTTTGAATCTCATGTTGAGCTCCTCACACACTTCACGGTCATTTCTTGTGACCTCCCCTCCTAACTTCCTCAGCCTGATCACCTGATCCTTGACTGTTGTTCTCCTCCTGATGTGGCTGTACAGCAGCTTTGGGTCAGATTTGGCTTTTGCTGCTATGTCATTCTCGTACTGTCTTTGGGCCTCCCTTCTGATCTGTGCATATTCATTTCTGGCTCTACGACTGCTCTCCTTATTCTTTTTCGCTTCTCCAGTTACCCTTGGGTATAAACCTCTCCTCAGCTTCCTTGCAAATTGTTGTCATATATTCCATCATCTCGTCTACTGACTTCCCTGCCATCTCTCTGTCCCACTGAACTCCGTGCAGGAAGTTCCTTATGCCCACATAGTCACCTTTCTTGTAGTTTGGCTTCATTTGTGCAGCCCTTCCTGCTTCCCCCTCCACTTGTAACTCTACTATGTATTCGAAACTTAGAACCATATGATCACTGGCCCCAAGGGGCTTTCATTTGTGATGTCCTCAATATCTGCACTACTCAGGGTGAATACTAGGTCCAGTCTCGCTGGTTCGTCCTCTCCTCTCTGGTAGTGTCACTTACGTGTTGGTACATGAGATTTTCCAGTACCACCTCCAGCATCTTAGCCCTCCACGTTTCTTGGCCCCCATGTGGCTCTAAGTTCTCCCAATCAATTTCCTTATGGTTGAAGTCACCCATGATCAGTAGCTTCGCCCTGCTCACACGAGCCCTTCTGGCCACTTCTGCCAGTGTGTCAATCATCTCTCTGTTACTCTCATCATACTCTTGCCTTGGCCTCCTGCTGTTCTGTGGTGGGTTAAACATCACTGCAATTACCACCTTGGGACCTCCAGACTGTAGCATCCCTACTATGTAATCCCCAGCTTCTCCTCTGTCTCCTCTCTCCAGCTCGTCAAATTCCCATCAGTTTTTTATCAGCAGTGCCACTCCTCCACCCCCTCTGTTCCCTCTGTCTTTCCTCAGGATCTGGTATCCCATTTGAAAGATGGCATCTGTTATCATACCTGTGAGCTTGGTTTCTGTGAGAGCTATTATGACTCTTTTGTGCCACTCCTCCCCCTTATTTGTTATTCCATCAGCATTGGTGTACCACACCTTCAGTTTCCTCTCTACTACTATGTTTTGGGGGGTCTGTGAGGGTGGGGGACCTGGCGGTGTACTGTGGGATTCTATAGTGGAGTGTTGGGTGGGGGCTGTGATTGTGGGTTGTAGTTTGTGTTGGGATAGTGTGCTTGGTTGTTGGGTGTTTGGGATAGTTCTGTGTGTGCTTGTTCTTGTTGCTCTGCCCTGCTCTGGTTGTCCTCTACTGATTCTGTCCTTGTCTCTCCTCCTCGCTCCTATCGCCTTTGTGCCCTCTCCCTCAGCTGCTGTCGTTCTGTTTTTGTTCTGTCCCGGTCTAGGAACACCCTCCTGTATTCTTCCATTTCCTTCAATCGTGGTTTCTCTTGGAGGATTCTGTCCCTCTCTGTTTCTGTCCTGAGAATCAGCTTGAGTGGTCATTTTCTCCCCTTCGAGTACCCCCCTATTCTCTGAAAATTTACAATTTCTTTGAGTATGCTCTCAATCTCCTTTCTTTCTGCCTGCCGTCTTTCACTGTGTGTCCTTCCCTCTCTTTCCTTCAGCCCATGACTAAACAATGCCTTTGCCCTCTCCTCCTCCCATTGCCTTTCCCTCTGCAGCTCAGGTTCCTGTTTCTCCCTTTTTTTTCCTGTCTCTTTTGGTGGCATGATCGTTCCTCTGCATTTGCCCTATTCCCCTCTTCATCTGCTCTCAGCTGCTCACCCCCTTCGCTCCTTGGCCCTGCTTGGTTGGCAGATACAACCGTAGCGTAAGTTATATCTCCTTCCTTCCAGATGGGCCCCCTTGATGCTGTCTTTACTGGTCAATACCGCTGTAACGTGCTTCAGCCTGTTTACCTCATCTTCCAGGCCCCTTATCTTGGCTACTGCATCTTCAGCTTGTGACTCCCAATTCTTCTTCTCCTCCTCCAACTTCTTTTCCAGTTTCACAGAAAGCTCTCTCTCCATTTTTGCAGAAAGCTCTCTCTCCATTTTTGCAGAAAGCTCTCCTAGTTTTCTCTCCCACTCTTGTTCCATCCTTTTGCACTGCTCTTCCATCCATTCCATTCTTCTTTACCCGAGCCATTCTCCTCTGGTCCCTGGGTCCTGCGAGTCCCTACCACCATTTTTTTTTTTGAGGGGGATTGAAAGAGGAAGGGAGAGGTAGAGAAAGAGAGAGAGGGGGGATTAGGGGACTAGAGAGAGAAGGGAAACAGATAAAGATGGGGAGAGAGAGAGAGAGAAAGAGGATTTGGGGACTAGGAGAAGAGGGGAGGGAAGGGTAGAGAAAGTGAGATAAGAAGAGAGGGAGAGATGGAGGGGGAAATGGGAAAATGATTGGTGAAACTTTTTAACTTGCTAAGGATCTATCGTTAATCAAGAATAGATAAAAAAAATAGAAAAAAAACTGACGCATTGCAAGAATTTAGCTAATGTAGACTCAGTATGATTTGTGAGAGTGAGTTTAATTAGCCATAGTGTAAATTACCTATATAACAGACCATTCTGGAGAAATACACTGTGTGTACTCACATAATTGTGGTTGCAGGGGTCGAGACTCCTGGCCCCGCATCTTCACTGATCACTACTGGGTCCCTTCTCTCCCTGCTCCATGTGCTCTATCATACCTCGTCTTAAAGCTATGTATAGTTCCTGCCTCCACTACATCACTTGTAGCCACTTCCTAACTACTCTATTACCTGGAGTTTACCTGGAGAGAGTTCCAGGGGTCAACTCCCCTGCGGCCCGGTCTGTGACCAGGCCTCATGTTGGATCAGAGCCTGATCAACCAGGCTTTTACTGCTAGGAGGCAGTTGAACGGTCTTGAGCCCCTGACACTTATTGTGTTGTCTCTCAACATGCTAGTGGCACCCCTGCTTTTCATTGGGGGGATGTTACATCGTGTGCCGAGTCTTTTGCTTTCGTAGGGAGTGACACTCGTGTGCAAGTTTGGTACTAATCCCTCTAGGATTTTCCAAGTGTATATAATAATGTATCTCTCCCGCCTGCGTTCCAGGGAGTACAGGTTTAGGAACTTCAAGCATTCCCAGTAATTGAGGTGGTTTATTGCAGTTATGCAATGGACCCCAATGGAAATAAGTCACTCTGTCTGACTTTTTGGGTTATCCTAGGTTCTCTACACATATGCTGCTATGTATGATAATCTATGTAACTGTATTTGTGTATACCTGAATAAACTTTCTTACTTCTAGTTCAGCAATTTCACCTGCCTTGAAAGGTGCAGTTAGTGTGCAGCAATATTCCAGCCTAGATAGAACAAGCGACCTGAAAAGTGTCAACATGGGCTTGGCATCCCTGGTATTGAAGGTTCTCATTAACCATCCTGTCATTTTCTGGCAGATGCGATTTATGGCTAAAGAAATACTTCCTAACATCCCTTTGACTCATCTGAGTCTTCAACTTCCAATTGTGACCCCTTGTTTCTGTGTTCCGTCTCTGGAACATCTTGTCTCTGTCCACCTTGTCTATTCCCCGCAGTATTTTGTATGTCGTTATCATGTCTCCCCTAACCCTCCTGTCCTCCAGTGTTGTAAGGCCGATTTCCCTTAACATTCCCCTTAGCTCTGGAACTAACCTTGTCGCAAACCTTTGCACCTTCTCTAATTTCTTGACGTGCTTGACCAGCTATGGCTTCCAAACTGGTGCTGCATACTCTAGTATGGGCCTGACGTACACGGTGTACAGTGTCTTGAACGATTCCTTACTGAGGTATCGGAGCGCTATTCTCAGGTTTGCCTGTCGCCCATATGCTGCAGCATATATCTGGTTGATGTGTGCTTCCGGAGACGTGCTTGGTGTTATACTCACCCCAAGATCTTTCTTCTTGAGCGAGGTTTGCAGTCTTTTGCCACCTATAATCTGTCTGCGGTCTTTTTTTTTTTTTTGTGTGTGTGTGTGTGTGTACTCACCTAGTTGTGGTTGCAGGGGTCGAGTCATAGCTCCTGTATGTGTGTGTGTGTTTGTATGCTCGTCTGCGTGTGTGTCTGTGCGTGCGCCGTCTTCTGTGTGCGCGCGCGCTCGTATGTGTGCGCGCTCGTGTGGGTGTATGACCCACTTAATATTTGTACTTATAACTCATTACAATTGTGACCGGGTGTGAACGTGTCAGTGGCTCATTACTTTGTAATTTGTTCATGATTGTAACCATGTATATGGGTGTAGATGGTTCATTACCTTTGTAACTTGCCATGATTGTGACCAGATCTACCTGGAGTTCATTACCTTTGTAACTAGTTCAGCTATCATAATTTTGGGGTTCAGTCCATGGACCCATTATGTACCTCTGTAATCTGTAATCTGTAATCACCATGGGTATGGGGTGACTACCACCCACACCATGGGTATGGGGTGACTACCCCTCACACCATGGGTATGGGGTGACTACCGCCCACACCATGGGTATGGGGTGACTACCACTCACACCATGGGTATGGGGTGACTACTGCCCACACCATGTGTATGGGGTGAC
>WNWK01020105.1:0-36469 GCA_009830355.1 Cherax destructor | reverse complement strand
ACCCAGATTAATTCCAAATTTTTTATTTTTTCCCCACCAAGAAATTGGAATATAAGACTTTGTTTTTTCCCACCAAGTATAAAAAAGTGATATTTAAAATTTTTATGTACACTATATAAAAAGGGAAAAAAAGGGGAAATCCCCAACAGTTTTTCGGGGCTAAGCAGCAGCCAAAAAACAGACAACTTTCCACAAACCAGCTCTATGGGGAAATTCCAATGAAAAACCCGGGAGGAAAACCACGTCACCTTGTAAAGAAACTCGCATTTAATTCGCCCCCGAGCCTTTGGGATTTGATGAGGGGCCCCCTAAATTCCTCAAACCCTTGATGGTTCGCGGGTTTTGGGGGAAAGTTTGGGGGGTGTTTTTTAAATTTGAAAAAGGTTAATACTTTTGCATGCAACAGAGGTATAACATTTTTAGGGGGAGAAGGGGGCCAGATGTGGGTTTAGGGGGGTGGGGATGCAGTGACTTAATAAAAGGGCGGTAAAACAGCGGGAATGAGGGGATAATGGGGAAATTTTAAAAACAGTTGGGATATATAGTTTAAATGGTTTTGTTTTTTATTTAATAAATGTATGAAAGGAGGGAATGGGGATTGGCAGAGAATATCCCAAAAATCCTTTTGTATAAAAGAAAAAGGGGCCCAAAGAGAGTAAAATTACAGGAAAAGCCTGTTAGTATACCGGGAAAAGGGGGTATAGTAGATTTATAATTGAAAAAATTTAAAGGGGAGGAGACGGAGAACAGGATCACAGATGAACATATAAAAAGAAACAGCCCGGGGCCCAAAGGACTGAAAAGGGGAAATTTCACTAAAATATGCCCCCACTCTGACACCTCATTACATACTAACACAATGTTTTCGTTTTGTCTGGAATCCCTTTATTCATTGCAAATTCCTTCCTGTTTTTTCCCGCCTACCAATAGCTTTTTTAACCAGTTCTTTTGGGACTGTATAAAAACCTTATACAGTCCCAAAAAAACAGTCTACTTCCATCCCCTCCTTTTTTAAAATTTTTATCTTGTCGAGTACTTCACTAGGTTTGTGATGCAGGTTTTCCCCTTTCCGAAAAACCCCTCTTCCCCAAATTTTTTCCCAAAACTTTTCCCCCAAGACGCCCCAACCCCCACATATCAGGGGAAACCGGTCTATAGTTTAATGCTGCCTGACTGTCACTTTTCTTATAAATTGGGAGTACGTTTGCTGTCTTCCACACAAGGCAGTTGCCCAGTTTTGATATATTTGTTGAAGATTGTTCTTAGTGACATACACAGTGCATCTCTCCTCTCAGGAACCAAGGAGAGATGTTATCTGGTCTTCGAGGATCTACTGACAAGCAGTTTATTCATCTCCTCGGTTGTGTGTAGTGTGTCCAGTACCACCTCCATCATCTTAGCCCTCCATGTTTCTAGGCCCCCATGTGGCTCCAGGTTCTCCCAGTCGATTTCCTGATTGAAGTCACTCATATCAGCAGCTTTGCCCTGCTCACATGAGCCCTTCTGGCGACTTCAGCCAGTGTGCAACCATCGCTATATTACTCTCATCATAATCTTGCCTTGGCCTCCTGCTGTTCTGTGGTGGGTTATACATCACTTTAATTACCACTTTGGGACCTCCAGACTGAGGTGTTCTATTATGTAGTCCTTGCTTCTCCTCTGTCTCTCTTTTCCAGCTCCTCAAAATCCCGTTGGTTTTTGATGAGCAGTGCCTCTCCTCCACCCCTCTATGTTCCTCTGTCTTTCCTTAGGATGTTCGTTGATGCTTCTTTGATTCTTCAGTTTCCTCTCCAACACTGTGTTCTGGGGGTCTGTGAGGGTGGAGGATCTTCAGGCGTGGGATTCTACAACGTAGTGTGGGGTGGGGCTGAAGTGTGGATTGTAGCTTGTGTTGGGATAGTGTGTTTGGTTGTGGAGGTCTGGGAGTGGTTCTGTGTGAGCTTGCTCTTGTTGCTCTGCCCTACTCTGGTTGTCGTCTGCTGACTCTATCCTTGTCTCTCTTTCTAGCACTTTCCTCTTTGTGTCCTGTCCTCAGCTGTTGTCTTTCTGTTCTTGTTCTCTTCTCAGTCTAGAAACACCTCTTGTATGTTGACGATTCCTTCAGCCGTGGTTTCTCTTGCAGGATCCTGTTCCACACCGTTTCTCTCTTGAAAATCAGTTTGACTGGTTAATTTCTTCTTCATTTACCTCGCAATTCTCTGAAAATTTACTATCTCAGTGATGTTCTCTTCGCCTATTTCTCTGATGAAGTTTTCAATCTCCTGTTTTTCTTCCTCCCATCTTTCATTGTGTGTCCCCCCTTCGCCCCCCCCAAGCCCATGAATAAACCCCTGACTTCCCCGCCCCCCTTCCCCATTCCCCTTTTCCTCTGTGTCTCTGCATCCTGTTTGTATATGGCCATTGTCTCCTTTATTTTTCCCCATATTCCCTTTGGCAGGCCTGTGCCCTGTTGTGTGTGTGGAGGGTGTGTGTACTCCCTAATTGAACTCACCTAATTGTGGTTGCAGGGGTCGAGACGCCCTGGCTCCCCCCTTTGCTGTCCGCTACTGGGTCTCTGCCCCCCTGTCCCCTGAGCTTTTTCATTCCCTTTTCTTAAAACCATGTATGGTTCCTGCCTCCACTATATCTTTTCAGAATATTCCCCCTTCCGACTACTCTGTGGTTTAAGAAAAGCTTTTCCAAAATCCCCTTTTACTCATCTGAGTCTTCAGCTTCCAGTTGTGTCCCCTTGTTTCTGTGTTCCTCTCTGGAACATCCTGCCCCTGTTACCCTTTTCGATTCCCCGCAGTATTTTGTATGTCGAATTTATGTCTCCTCTGACCCTTCTTTCCTCCAGTGTTGTTAGTCCTATTTCCTCAACCTTTTTTCAAAGGGCAGACCCCTGGGGTTGTGGAACTAACCTTGTCGCAAACCTTTGCACTTTCTCTAGCTTTACGTGCTTGACCAGGTGTGGGTTCCAGACTGGTGCTGATATTCTAGTATGAGCCTGATCAGGTGTAAGGCCCCCAAGATTCCTTTTTAAGGTAAAGGGAAAGCTAATCTGGGTTTTCCGTCGCCCATATTTCTGTAGTTATCTGGTTTATGGGTCCCTACCAGGGGGAAACCCCCCCAGGGTTTCCCTCACCCACATCAACCCCAGCAAGTTCACCACGGGACTTTTTGGGGAAAAGATAGCAAAAACCTTGCTATCTACCACAAACTCATAAACAATAAACACACAGTAAAGCACCAACACCAAATGATGATTAAAACAAAAGGGGGATCATGTAACCCCCAAAATGAAACAGGTTACACAATATCTGGAGAAAATGGGGCTATTTACCGAAGGAAAATATCCCCCAAAAATTATTAATAACAATAAAAACAAATATTGCCCCCAAAGGTAAATTTGCACCGAAAGTGTATTATTAAACCCTAAAAAATCAGAAAACCCCAAACAAGACAAGAAAACCTGGGGTTATTGCCCCTCAAAGGCAAATTTTTTCCCCCAAAAAACAGGTTTTAAAACAAAAAAAACAGCAATATTACCCAAGGGTAAATTATTTCCCCCAAAAAAATGGTACAAAACACAAAAAAAACCCAGACCTATTTCACACAAAAACCAATAGTCCCGAGTACTACACCTGCAAAGAAAGGCAACATTTTAGTGAGGTTTTTTGGAACCCTTCCCCAACCAACCCAATAAAGTATGATTATTGATTTTCCAGGTTAAATTAAATTTATCACAAAATTTGATAATTTCCCAAACAGTCCCCCTGTTATAGAGATTGGGGTTTCCTGAGGCCAAGCCTTTCTAAGGGAAAGGGGGGAAAAACACAAATACCTGTAAAACTAGGCCCCCAGGTTATCCCCATGTAAAGGGGATATTAAAATTGTTTAGTGCTCCAATGGGTTGGGGTAAAAAAGGTTCAAAAAAAATTCCTACTTATACAAAAAATTTTTATTTACTTAGATTAAAAAATATACATACCAAACACACCTTTCATTTCAATTGCCAAACCCCACTGGAGGGCCTGGCTAAGGAAGAAGAACTTTGGGTTGAAATTAGCCATAATTGAGCAAAAAAAAACCCTTTTTTAAGGATTGAACGTACCAAGATCCGGGAAAAAAAGAGTTATTATTATTATTATTATTATTATTAATAGTACGGCCGGACGTCCCCAAAAACACAACGGGTCCCTATGGGGTCGGCCCAGCCACCACTACCCTCATCCAGAACCCATCTCCTCCTATTTCCTCAGTTCACACTCTTCCTTCCGAGCCCCGACCATGTCCGAGCCCAGTAGATGGTACTGGCTCACAATAAAAGTGCCTATGGCTTGAGTTAGCTACACAAAAAGGGAATACAACATCACAAACTTAGCTGAAACTAGGCTCTGTCTCGCCAGCCGTTCACCCATGCCGCCACATGTGTCTCCCAGCAACGCCACTACGTCACCACAAACATTTGGAAAATAAATTCCTAGCTGGATTTCCTTAATTCACAGCTTAAACTTACTTTACATTACTCACAAAGTGCATAGCATATTTATAAAAGTAGCATTTACATTTATCTAAAGGTTATACATTATTATTACTATTTTTTCTAATTACATGAAATTTATGGCACACTTCTCCAATAGCTATATATTACGTATATTTACATGTCATGCAGAAACCTGCAAAACAATTACAAAGTAGGGTGTAAATTATATTATTTATACATTTTAGAAGTAGATATTACAAAACGGCAATAATATGCCTAGGTATGCCTAGGCTTTTCAGGCAATCTTATGATAGGTCTTACTCAATAGTGACACAATGATTATACTGATATTAAGGTTAGGTAATTGTAGTGATTAACTAGGTTTACAAAATTGAGGTACTGAAATTCATACATTTAAGAATTTAACAATTAGTTTAGGGAAATTTTAAAAATTAGTTTATATATTAATGGTAAAGATGATGTATTGGCATAATACCGTTACTATATTGGAGTGTCTTAGGCAAACTTATGACTAGCTTAAGAATTATGAATCGATAATTGTATTAGAATTTTGGTTACAGTCGTGTGGAAATTAAGGGAAATCACAGATATCAATAAGTGCATTTCACTGTGGATATGTGCAAGATAAAATAGATTTCATGTGGTTAGCTACCGGTTGGGGGGTAAGTGAGATAAGATGTTTTTTAACAGTGCTTTGAAAATGGAGGTTGTTTCTGCAGTTCTAGAGTTTTCAGGCAGGAGTTCCATATTTTAGGCCCTTTTATGTATAGATTTAGTCTGACACGGGGAATGTAAAAGAGATGTTTGTGTCTGGTATTATGTCTATGGGTCCTGTCACAACTGTCAAGAAAGTGTTTTAGCCGGGGTTAAAGTTGGAATTTATGGTTCTATAAATGTAGATAGCAGAGTAGTAAGTATATGTTCTGAACAGTGAGTGGGTTTAGGCTTTGGGGGGGGTGTTCCCTGGGTTGGATTGCGTGATAATTTTAATGCGGCTTTTTGTTGGGTTTTTTTGGTTTAGTGGAAATTCCCGTTGATCCCTTGCCAAATAGCATATGTGAGGTAGGGATAGAGAGTGAGTAGTACAGTGTGAGTAGGGCTGATTGTGGTACATAATACCGTATCTTAGAGAGGATCCCCACAGTTTTGGACACTTTCTTTGTTATGTTTGGGGATATGAGTGCTGAATTTCAGGCCCCCTTAAGGGTTTTGAAAGGCCCGGGGGTTTGTTCCTCATTATGTTTAGCAATAGGAGTAGTGTTGATCCTAATGTTTTAATTGTGCACCCCCCGCTCTGTTGCCAAAACATAATATAGAAGGTCTTATCAGTGTTGAGTGTAATTTAAAGGGGCTGTCATCCATGTTGTTTTTTTAAATTGTCGTTAAAAATGGTGTTGAGCGTAAAGTTTTGGGGGGGGAGATGACATGTTGTGTCGTCAAAAAAGAGTATTAGCTTCAGGTTTTGGGGGATCTTGGGGAAAAAATCATTGATGTATAAGAGGAAGAGCGAGGACCAAGGACATTCCCCCCTACCCGGTGTCAAGTGGTCGTGTCGAGGAGGATGTCCTTTAATGGTGACGTACTGATACCTATTATTTGGGGTAGGATTTGAAGTAGGATTTGGAGGGGGATGCCGGGTTTACTGTGTAAAAAATTTTTCCTTAGGAAAAAAAAAAGTCCTAATGGTTTTTCCTTTTATTTTCCGGGGGTTGTGTAAAGCAGGTCTATCATTTTTACTATTGCACGTTAGTTTTTTATTTTCCTGAAGCCAAGGAGGCTGGGGGGAAGGGCAGGCTTGAGAGCCGCAGATGGTAGCAAGCTCCAGCCTTGGCACCCCCCCCTGCCCGGGGGCGGGGAAAATGGTGATCGATTTTTTAAAAGGAGGCATCCGGAAAAGGGGCCCTGATTGAATGGGCGTCATGGTTTTGTGCAGTAAATTTAGCAAAAATATATTCTTTCATCATTATAGCAGATGGTGTCACAACAGGATTTTTTCATTAGAGTAATAGATGGCAATACCACCCCCAACCTGGTGTGGTCTGCAGTTGTTATTGCTGTGTATCCTGGTAGCGAGTAGATATCTATTGTATCCTGCTTAAGCCAGGTTTCAGTAAGAACAATACATGTGAAGGTTGTCTTTAGGGAATCAAGGAGGGCAAGGAGGTCATCATAGTGTTTGCTTAAGGATCGGACATTGTAGTTAAGAACTGTTATACTTTTAGCAGTATTTAGGACAGTGGGCTTGTGATGCTGTGTAGTAGAGGCAGTTACTTTCCAGTAAATTTTTTGATTGGGTGTTAGATTATATAGGTTTAGATCAGGGTCGACGTGATCATTCATCATTTAGGTTAAATAGTAATTTTGTTATATCGTGTGGAAAATATTGGTATTTTCCGAAAGTTGTAATTGATAAACTTTCCAATATAAATAGATATCTTTAATGTACTGCTGGTGGTTCCACGTAATGTGGACATGAGATTTGAACCATCCAACCATCGTGTGGGTACGCGGAGGGGATATTTTGAGGGGTATGGACGAGGCTGGGCAGAGGGCGGCTGAGGGCTGGTCAGTCACGTGTGGAGAGGCCTAGAAGCAAGACATCCTGTGGGATGCCTTTGGGTATTGCGCGATGTCGTCAGCCAGACCGGACTTAATGGCTTCATTTTGTAATATGGAGTGATATCAAAGTGTGCGACACGTAATTCGTGGGACATTCGGTCCGAAAGTCCGATATTCGCGACAATTTGGTGAAATAATGTGTGATCCCGGTTTAATGGGGTATCGAGATTTAGGCCTAATTCGGGTTCTAGTGATGTGGTGACACGACACAATACGGTCGTAAATCCTGATTCTGGGTGGTTTTCGTAATAGAAGAGACTGAAATATACTTAATGAATATGGTGAGACGGTGAATCTAGTGAAGCAGATTTGTAAATAATTGGAAGTGAACGTACCGGGTGCCGGCTAGTTAAGGGACACCATCCCAGGACCACCATGTTGGATATGGAAGAGATGGTCGTTTCCATCTCCACTATCGACTCTGAATTTCGGTATAGAGATGGGAAGTGTATAAACTAGTGGGGCATTAAGTCATAATGTGCATAGTGTTTAAAGTTATACGTATAAACTGTAATAAAGGGACCTAATACATTCAGTTTGGAAACAAAGCTACAAATGTTCCACTTAACATAACGCTAAATGGTTCACCCATCGCAAGGCTCCCAGAGGGAAAATTCCTAGGAATCCACCTTGACAGTAGTCTTAAATTCCAAACACACATACAACAAATTTCCCAAGAAAATCTCAAGGACAGTAGGTATATTATCTAAGATACGCTATTATGTGCCTCAACCAGCTCTCATTGCACTATATCATTCTCATCTACCCTTATCTCACCTATGGAATCTTGCATGGGGCTCAACAACATTAAATCACCTTGACCACTCATAAACCCAGCAAAGGCTGCAGTCAGGATGATAACAAATTCCCACTCTAGACAGCATACTCCACCTATATTCAGAACCTTAAAACTACTCACCATAAAAAATATTCATACCTATTCATGTGCCTTCTACATACATAAAACCCCTACATGCTAATATTAACCCTGCACTCAGAATTTCCTCAACAACTTTAATAGGTCCCACGAACATGACACAAGACACAGATCACTATTTGACATACCCCGAGTCCATACTAACCAATGTAAAAATTTATGCACATAAAGGGCCCCAAAATCTGGAATTCATTACCAGTAAATATCAAGTTAACCTTGTCGGAAAATCAATTCAAGACTCTTCTCAAAAATCACCTACTCACCCTATACTAAATATCATACTGTAACAAACTTCCAAACCCAATATTATTTTACTTAAGAAGATCTCAATTTGATATGTTCATCCTCCTTAACACTTGTTGCAATCTCATATCATCATATTGTCATTTAAAATCTTATAGTATCATCATTTTCTAATTTGAAATAAAATATATACCTAGATGAAACTCTAAAACTATTTCTAGTATTGTTATTATACTAGTATAGCATCAACATACTGTAATTTGAAATAAATTCTACAACTAGATTAAACTCAACCAATTTCTCTTGTATTGTCTTTAAATAGTATGTATAACCATTTAATAATTTAAATAATACAGAACTAGAATAAACTCAATCAATTTCTTTAGCATTAAGTACTTAGTGAATAAGTCTCTAGAATAAACTGCCCCTAATGCCATGGCATGCCAGTGGCTCTCCTTGCATTACAGTTTTATAATTGTTTTATATTTGTAACTACCAATAACATTGTACACTTGTAACATGCATTGAAATAAAAATTATTATTATTATTATTATTATTATTAAATAGCGAGAGGAGATGAATCGCTACTCCCGATCAACCGCATGTTAAGAAAACACCCGGTCCCGTGGGCGTAAGAGAGTTCAAGGAAATTTTATCTTCTTTGGCTCAGCAGGACAACCCATACCATCATCTTGACGGAAGAACTATATCTACCGAGCAAGATCATGAGATCTATCGAAGCACATCAACAAGAATGCGGCCTTCCCACCGTAATTATGTGCACTGTCTTAGGTTACCATCTGGCCAGTAGGTATGTTGAGATATTGTGTGTCTGCGGTGGGAATGATGAGGATCTCCAGTGAACACCCAAGACGCAGATAAAGGGTGAGTGAAAATTAATTAATTGTGCTCTCTCCTCCTTCTCCTCAATCAGTCTTATATCCTATATCTAAAACCATACAGTCCACCTAAAATTAATCATACCTTAATTATTATTATCTATTCAGATTTATTTACACTGGACTAGAGCGTCAGTGGGTTCAGAGGGTGTGAAATTATCGAATGGAGTCATTTCAGTGACCAGGGTGACTCAAGTTCTCACACACCTCACGGGAGTGACTGCGGTAAAATTATACTAGTCGGTTATCTCCCCGGGAGATTGTTTGTTGCAAGTGGCGGTGTCCCAGATAGACAATCTCTCTTAATTCCCCACATATCGTGTATAGTGTGGTGAATTCTAGTACTGATATCTGTAGTAAGGGGATGTTTGGACAAGTATATAGCTAATGCACATTGGTCAAATTGAGTATAGTAACAAATAAACATAATGGAATTGGTGTTGACTATGCATTAAGCTAGAATGAAATAAAAATTTAGATATAAACTAAGATAAAACTACAAAATAAAGTAGCACCAAGGAGGAGGTGTTGATTCACCAGGAATTCTCCCGGCCTGGGTCTTTACCAGATGGCGACCCGGCTCCGGCTCCCTGGCATGGGAGTATCAGAGACTTATGTCTCCCATGGGAGGGGGTACCCCTCAGCGGCAGGACCAACTGGCCCCAGGCCTAGCCACATTCGCCACCAGCACAAGGCATGGAGGTAGGTAGATGCTAGGCCTCTCTGGTCTGCCACCTTCCCCGCCCCAAGGAGGCTGACATGAAGGGCAGGCTTGCGAGCCGCAGATGGTAGCAAGCTCCAGCCTTGGCACCTACCCTGCCCTAGAAGGGCTGGGCATGGTGATCGACCTTCAGCACCAAGGAGTTTGGTATTGGTTATGTATTAAGGTAGAATGATATAAAGTAAAGCTAGATATTAACTAAGATACAATTATAAAATAAAGTAGCACCAGACTGTCACTTGTAATTGCACTAAGGAATAGTTGCAATATATATGAAGGTATAATACAGGTTTATATAAAAGTATAATTAAAAAAAAATAAGAGAAGGGCAAAGAATTGGGGGCAAGTGATTAAATAGTAAGATGGTATACAATAGATATTAAAAAAGTAAAATGGAATATTCGCCACTCATCTTGATACCCATCAATTACACAACCCAGGGCAGCATGGATTTAGAGCAGGTCGCTCCTGTCTGTCCCAACTACTGGACCACTACGACAAGGTCCTGGATGCTCTAGAAGACAAACAGAATGCAGATGTTATATACACAGACTATGCAAAAGCCTTTGACAAGTGTCACCATGGTGTAATAGCACACAAAATGCGTGATAAAGGATTAACAGGAAAAGTTGGTAGATGGATCTATAATTTCCTAACATGTAGAACACAAAGACTAGTAGTCAACAGAGTAAAGTCTGAGGCAGCTACTGTGAAAAGCTCTGTTCCACAAGGCACAGTACCCGCTCCCATCCTGTTCCTCATCCTCATATCGGACATAGACAGGGATATAAGCCACAGTGCCGTGTCTTCCTTTGCAGATGACACCCGAATCTGTATGACAGTGTCCACCGTTGAAGACACTGCAAGACTCCAAGTAGACATAAACCAAATCTTTAAATGGGCTGCAGAAAGCAATATGAAGTTCAATGATGAGAAATTTAAATTACTCAGATACGGAAAACGTGAGGAAATTAAAATCTCATCGGAGTACAAAACTAATTCCAACCACACAATAGAGCGAAAAACTAATGTCAAAGACCTGGGAGGGATCATGTCAGCGGATCTCACCTTCAAGGACCATAACACCGTAGCAATCACATCTGCTAGAAAAATGACAGGATGGATAATGAGAACCTTCAAAACCAGGGATGCCAAGCCCATGTTGACACTTTACAGATCGCTTGTTCTATCTAAGCTGGAATATTGCTGCACAGGAGGAGGAGGAGGAGGAGGTGTTGATTCACTGGGAATTCTCCCGGCCCGGGTGTTTACCAGATAGTGACCCGGCTCCGGCTCCCTGGCGTGGGAGTATCAGAGACCTATGTCTCCCATGGGAGGGGGTACCCCTCAGTGGTGGGACCAAATGGCCCCAGGCCTAGCCACATTCCCCTCCAGCACAAGGCAGGGAGGTAGATAGATGCTAGGCCTCTCTCTGGTCTGCCACCTTCCCTACCCCAAGGAGGCTGACAGGAAGGGCAGGCTTGTGAGCCGCAGATAGTAGCAAGCTCCAGCCTTGGCACCTACCCTGCCCTAGAAGGGCTGGGCATGGTGATCGACGATTGCTGCACACTAACCTAACCTAACTACGCCCCCGGTGGCCCAGTGGTAAAGCTCTTGCTTCACGCACGGAGGGGCCGGGTTCAATTCCCGGTGGGGCAGAAACATTTCGAAGTGTTTCCTTACACACACATACACACACATACATACAACAGGCCTAGTGTCTAATTGACATGTGCCTAGGACAAAATGGTAACTAACTGCACCTTTCAAGGCTGGTGAAATTGTTGACCTTGAAAATGTGCAGAGAACCTTCACGGCATAACTGCGATAAACCACCTCAGTTACTGGGAACGCTTGAAGTTCCTAAACTTGTACTCTCTAGAATGCAGGCGGGAGAGATACATTATTATATACACGTGGAAAATTCTCGAGGGATTAGTAAAAAACTTGCACACGAGAATCACTCCCTACGAAAGCAAAAGACTCGGCAGGCGATGTAACATCCCCCCAGTGAAAAGCAGGTGTGCCACTAGCACGTTAAGGGACAACACAATAAGTGTCAGGGGCCCAAGATTGTTCAACTGCCTCCCAGCATACATCAGGGGGATTACCAACAAACCCCTGGCTGTCTTCAAGCAGGCACTGGACAGGCACCTAAATTCGGTAACTGACCAGCCAAGCTTTGGTTCGTTCATTGGACTGCATGCGGCCAGCAGTAACAGCCTGGTTGATCAGGCTCTGGTCCAACATGAGGCCTGGTCACAGACCGGGCTGCAGGGGCGTTGACCCCTGGAATTCTCTCCATTTAAACTTCAGGTAAACAGGTTATTAAAAACTATTATTGATTAAGATAGGGCAATGATGTGGTAAATTACAAATATATAATAAAGTATTTGAAATATTTAAGAAAGATTTGTTAATAAAAAAAAAATTTGGACTATAAGGTAGAGTTGTAGCTGAATGTGAAAACTCATTCCTTCATTCAGAGACTAGGGGCGAGGGGAAAGTGGGGACAGACGAAGAATAGCCGGTGAGAGGAAGGTCTGCAGTCGAAGAGAAAGAGTCAGGACTAAACCCAACCGTTTTTATGTTTGTGAAAGCTGTGGAGGAGGAGGTGTTGATTCACCGGGAATTCTCCCGGCCTGGGTCTTTACCAGATGGCGACCCGGCTCCGGCTCCCTGGCGTGGGAGTATCAGAGACCTAAGTCTCCCATGGGAGGGGGTCCCTCAGTGGTGGGACCAACTGGCCCCAGGCCCAGCCACATTCCCCACCAGCACGAGGCATAGAGGTAGATAGATGCTAGGCCCCTCTGGTCTGCCACCTTCCCCGCCCCAAAGAGGCTGACGGGAAGGGCAGGTTTGCGAGCCGCAGATGGTAGCAAGCTCCAGCCTTGGCACCTACCCTGCCCTAGAAGGGCTGGGCATAATGATCGACCCGTGAAATCTGAGGAGGAGGAGGAAGCGTTGATTTACCGGAATTCTCCCGGCCCGGGTCTGTTCCAGATGGCGACCCGGCTTTGGCCCTGTCGTGGGAGTATCTGAGACCTATGTCTCCCATGGAGGAGGTTCAAGTACCCCCCCATCGTCGGGACAAATGTCCCCAGGCCTAGCCACATTCCCCACCCACACGGGAGCGAGGGATAAGCTAGGCTCTCTGGCCTGCCATCTTCCTGACAGGAAGGGCAGGCTTGTGAGCTGCAGATGGTAGCAACCTCCAGCCTTGGCACCTACCCCTGCCCTAGAAGGGCTGGGCATGGTGATCGACCGTGAAAGCTGATGGTGTGGTGTGGTGTTGATTCACCGGGAATTCTCCCAGCCCGGGTCTTTTTCAGATGGCGACCCGGCTCCGGCTCCCTGGCGTGGGAGTATCAGAGACCGAAGTCTCTCATGGGAGGGGGAACCCCTCAGCGGCAGGACCAACTGGCCCCAGGCCTAGCCACATTCCCCCACCTGCACGAGGCAGGTAGGTAGATAAACGCTAGGCCTCTCTGGTCTGCCACCTTCCACGCCCCAAGGAAGCTGACGGGAAGGGCAGGCTTGCGAGCCACAGATGGTAGCCAGCTCCAGCCTTGGTACCTACCCTGCCCTAGAAGGGCTGGGCATTGTGATCGACCGTGAAATCTGAGATATTTGGCAATGGTAGGGTAATAAAAATCAAAGTATAAGATAACATAAGATTGAGCAGTGAAGTATAAAATTAAAAAAAGGCCATAATAAATTTAAAATAAAATTGGGCAATAAAGCTTGAATAGGAGGAGGAGGAGGAGGTGTTGATTCACCGGGAATTCTCCCAGCCCGGGTCTTTACCAGATGGCGACCCGGCTCCAGCTCCCTGGCGTGGGATTGTCAGAGACCTATGTCTCCCATGGGAGGGATACCCCTCATCGGCGAGGACCAACTGGCCCCAGGCCTAGTCACATTCCCCACCAGCACGAGGCATGGAGGTACATAAATGCTAGGCCTCTGTGGTCTGCCACCTTCCCTAACAGGAAGGGCAGGCTTATGAGCTGCAGATGGTAGCAAGCTCCAGCCTTGGCACCTACCCTGCCCTAGAAGGGCTGGGCATGGTGATCGACAAGCTTGAATAGGAGGAAGAGGTGTTGATTCACCGGGAAATCTTCCGGCCCGGGTCTTTACCAGATGGCGACCCAGCTCCGGCTCCCTGGCGTGGGAGTAGCAGAGACCTAAGTCTCCCATGGGAGGGATACCCTCAGCGGTGGGACCAACTGGTCCCAGGCCTAGCCATATTCGCCCACAAGCACAAGGCAGGTAGGTAGATAGTTGCTAGGCCCTCTGGTCTGCCACCTTCCCGCCCCAAGGAGGCTGACGGAAGGGCAGGCTTGCGAGCCGCAGATGGTAGCAAGCTCCAGCCTTGCACCACCCTGCCCTAGAAGGGCTGGGCATGGTGATCGACAAGCTTGAATATTTGGCAATAATAGGTTGATTAAAATAAAAGAAGTATAAGATAAGGTTGGGCAATAATGTATAAAATAAGGAGGCAATAAGAGATTAAGATAGAATTGGGGGCAAAAATGTTATAAGTTGTAAAAATGTAAATGGTAATAATAAAAATAAAGAGATTTTGTAGTTATTAAAAACAAATTAAGACTATGAGGTAGAATTAAGACTATGAGGTGGAATGTTAATTGAATACAAAAGTGAAAATTCAATAGTAAGGGGTACTGAATTTACTGGAAACAAGATTTTATGTTTGAATGTGCGTGGATGTAGTGCGGATGATAAGAAAGAGATGATTGCTGATGTTATGAATGAAAAGAAGTTGGATGTCCTGGCCTAAGCGAAACAAAGCTGAAGGGGGTAGGCGAGTTTCAGTGGGAAGAAATAAATGGATTAAGTCAGGAGTATCTGAGAGAGTTAGAGCTAAGGAAGGGGTAGCAATAATGTTGAAGGATCAGTTATGGAAGGAGAAGAGGAATATAAATGTGTAAATTCAAGGATTATGTGGATTAAAATAAGGGTCGGATGCGAAAAGTGGGTCATAATAGCGTATGCACCTGGAGAAGAGAGGAGTGTAGAGGAGAGAGAGATTTTGGGAGATGTTAAGCGAATGTATAGGAACTTTTGAACCAAGTGAGAGAGTAATTGTGGTAGGACCTAAATGCTAAAGTAGGAGAAACATGTAGAGAGGGTGTGGTAGGTAAGTTTGGGGTGCCAGGTGTAAATGATAATGGGAGCCCTTTGATTGAACTTTGTATAGAAAGGGTTTAGTTATAGGTAACACATATTTTAAGAAAAAGAGGATAAATAAGTATACAAGATATGATGTAGGCATAATGACAGTAGTTTGTTGGACTATGTATTGGTAGATAAAAGACTGTTGAGTAGACTTCAGGATGTACATGTTTATAGAGGGGCCACAGATATATCAGATCACTTTTTAGTTATAGCTACAGTGGGAGTAAAAGGTAGATGGGATACAAGGAAAATAGAAGCAGTAAGTAAGAGAGGTGAAGGTTTATAAACTAAAAGAGGAGGCAGTTAGGGTAAGATATAAACAACTATTGGAGGATAGATGGGCTAGTGTGAGTGTAGGCAATAGGGTCGAAGATGTATGGGGTAGATTTAAAAATGTAGTGTTAGAGTGTTCAGCAGAAGTTTGTGGTTACAGGCGAGTGGGTGCGGGAGGAAGAAGAGCGATTGGTGGAATGATGATGTAAAAGAGAGTAGTAAGGGAAAAAGTTAGCATATGAGAGGATTTTACAAAGTAGAAGTGATGCAAGGAGGGAAGAGTATATGGAGAGAAAAAAGAGGTTAAGAGAGTGGTGAAGCAATGTAAAAGAGAGCAAATGAGAGAGTGGGTGAGATGTTATCAACAAATTTTGTTGAAAATAAGAAAAAGTTTTGGAGTGAGATTAATAAGTTGAGGAAGCCTAGGGAACAAATGGATTTGACAGTTAAAAATAGGAGAGAGAGTTATTAAATAGAGAGTTAGAGGTATCGGGAAGATGGAGGGAATATTTTGAGGAGTTGTTAAATGTTGATGAAGATAGGGAAGCTGTGATTTCTGTATAGGGCAAGGAGGAATAACATCTTGTAGGAGTGTGGAAGAGCCAGTTGTGAGTGTGGGGAAGTTCGTGAGGCAGTGGGTAGAATGAAAGGGTAAGGCAGCTGGGATTGATGGGATAAAGATAGAAATGTTAAAAGCAGGTGGGGATACAGTTTTGGAGTGGTTAGTGCTATTATTTAATAAATGTATGGAAGAGGGTAAGGTACCTAGGGATTGGCAGAGAGCGTGTATTGTTCCTTTGTATAAAGGCAAAGGGACAAAAGAGAGTGCAAAAATTATAGGAATAAGTCTGTTGAGTGTACCTGGTAAAGTGTATGGTAGAGTTATTATTGAAAGAATTAAGAGTAAGACAGAAAGCAGGATAGCAGATGAACAAGGCGGCTTTAGGAAAGGTAGGGGGTGTGTAGACCAAGTGTTTACAGTGAAACATATAGGTGAACAGTATTTGGATAAGGGTAAAGAGGTTTTGTGACATTTATGGATTTGGAAAAGGCGTATGATAGGGTGGATAGGGGGCAATGTGGCAGATGTTGCAGGTGTATGGAATAGGAGGTAGGTTACTGAAAGCAGTGAAGAGTTTTATGAGGACAGTGAGGCTCAAGTTAGAGTGTGTAGGAGGGAGGGGACTATTTCCCAGTAAAAGTGAGCCTTAGACAAGGATGTGTGATGTCACCGTGGTTGTTCAATATATTTATAGATGGGGTTGTAAGAGAAGTGAATGCGAGGGTCTTGGCAAGAGGTGTGGAGTTAAAAGATAAAGAATCAAATACAAAGTGGGAGTTGTCACAGTGGCTTTTTGCTGATGACACTGTGCTTTTGGGAGATTCTGAAGAGAAGTTGCAGAGGTTGGTGGATAAATTTGGTAGGGTGTGTAAAAGAAGAAAATTGAAAGTGAATATAGGAATGAGTAAGGTGATGAGGATAACAAAAAGATTAGGTGACGAAAGATTGGATATCAGATTGGAGGGAGAGAGTATGGAGGAGGTGAATGTATTCAGATATTTGGGAGTGGACATGTCAGCAGATGGGTCTATGAAGGATGAGGTGAATCATAGAATTGATGAGGGAAAAAGGGTGAGTGGAGCACTTCGGAGTCTGTGGAGACAAAGAACTTTGTCCATGGAAGTAAAGAAGAGAATGTATGAGAGTATAGTTATACCAACACTCTTATATGTTTGTGAAGCATGGGTGATGAATGTTGCAACGAGGAGAAGGCTGGAGGCAGTGGAGATGTCATGTATGAGGTCAATGTGTGGTGTGAATATAATGCAGAGAATTCGGAGTTTGGAAATTAGGAGGAGGTGCGGATTACAAAACTATTATCCAGAGAGCTGAGGAGGGGTTGTTGAGGTGGTTCGGACATGTAGAGAGAATGGAACGAGACAGAATAACTTCGAGAGTGTATAAATCTGTAGTGGAGGGAAGGCGGGGTAGGGGTCGGCCTATGAAAGGTTGGAGGAGGGGTAAAGGAAGTTTTAGTGCGGGGCTTGGACTTCCGGCAAGCATGTGTGCGTATTTGATAGGAGTGAATGGAGACAAATGGTTTTAATACTTGACGTGCTGTTGGAGTGTGAGCAAAGTAACATTTATGAAGGATTCAGGGAAACCGGCAGGCCGGACTTGAGTCCGGGAGATGGGAAGTACAGTGTCTGCACTCTGAAGGAGGGTGTTAATGTTGCAGTTTTATAACTGTAGTGTAAAGCACCCCTCTGGCAAGACAGTGATGGAATGAATGATGATGAAAGTTTTTCTTTTTCGGGCCACCCTGCCTTGGTGGGAATCGGCCGATGTGTTAATAAAAAATAATAAAAAAGATTTATGGAAGACTCATAACACTAATCGTGGACTGTGGGTTTTAACTGCGTGTTACTCCAATTCTGTTAACCCAGCCTCACTCAGGAATGTTTTTAGTTCATATTCTGTAGAGATGAAATACCTCTTCCCAGTGGGCTGTTTCCTTACTGCGATTTTGCAATCCCTCACAAAGCACTGATGAATTTTTTGGGCATTGCGTAATTTTCTTAGTCGATAACGGAGGTTTTGTCGAGACTAAGCTCCTGGCCCTGTGTTATCAGTGTTATATATAAGAAAACCAGCTTTTATATCCTTGTTGACAGTTCTTGAAAATTTAATATAAGTACTAGTACTGTGGTAGTATTTTGGAAATTATCTTAAATAGCTCAATAACTGATTCGATAAAATATATTAGTTAGACTTCAAAATATATTTTTTTACCGTGGAACGTCAACTGTAATATTTTTTTTTTCTTCTCCTATTAATAGGCATATAGTTACTAATAACAATCTATTACAAAATACAAAATAGTATAAAAAAAAAATTAAACAATTTAAAATCTTAAATATTTTGATAAAATATTTAAAAAAAATTTATACCTTAAAAAACTTTTATATAACATTACAAAGATTGTCAAAATTTACTAATTTTAGATTTTATATAAAATATGCTTCCAAAACTTATACAACAAAAATTAAATCACAAAATTTTGGAAACCTTTGGGTTATATACACTTATTTTCTACAAATCTTATTTCTATCGGGAATTATTATTATCAAATAGCTGGAAGTGTTGGAATAATGGAGGAAAGCATCTGCAAGATGAATTATTATTATAATCAAGATGAAGAGAAAGTCAAGTTGTATCCCAAGATGATTATTTAACCTGTGTTGAGGAACCTCTATAGATGATGCTGGGGAAGATCAGTGGATGCTGGGGAAGATCAGTGGATGCTGGGGTAGATCAGTGGATGCTGGGGTAGATCAGTGGATGCTGGGTAGATCAGTGGCTGCTGGGGTAGATCAGTGGATGCTGGGGAAGATCAGTGGATGCTGGGGAAGATCAGTGGATGCTGGGGTAGATCAGTGGATGCTGGGGTAGACCAGTGGATGCTGGGGTAGATCAGTGGATGCTGGGGTAGATCAGTGGATGCTAGGGTAGACCAATGGATGCTGGGGTAGATCAGTGGATGCTGGGGTAGATCAGTGAATGCTGGGGAATATCAGTGGATGCTGGGGTAGACCAGTGGATGCTGGGGAAGATCAGTGGATGCTGGGGTAGACCAGTGGATGCTGTGGTAGACCAGTGAATGCTGGGGTAGATCAGTGGATGCTGGGGTAGACCAGTGGATGCTGGGGTAGACCAGTGGATGCTGGGGTAGACCAGTGATGCTGGGGTAGATCAGTGGATGCTGGGGTAGATCAGTGGATGCTGGGGTAGATCAGTGGATGCTGGGGTAGACCAGTGGATGCTGGGGTAGATCAGTGGATGCTGGGGTAGATCAGTGGATGCTGGGGTAGACCAATGGATGCTGGGGTAGATCAGTGGATGCTGGGGTAGACCAATGGATGTTGGGGTAGATCAGTGGATGCTGGGGAATATCAGTGGATGCTGGGGTAGATCAGTGGATGCTGGGGTAGATCAGTGGATGCTGGGGAAGATCAGTGGATGCTGGGGTAGACCAGTGGATGCTGGGGTAGATCAGTGGATGCTGGGGTAGACCAGTGGATGCTGGGGTAGATCAGTGGATGCTGGGGAAGATCAGTGGATGCTGGGGTAGACCAGTGGATGCTGGGGAAGATCAGTGGATGCTGGGGTAGATCAGTGGATGCTGGGGTAGATCAGTGGATGCTGGGGTAGATCAGTGGATGCTGGGGAAGATCAGTGGATGCTGGGGTAGACCAGTGGATGCTGGGGTAGATCAGTGGATGCTGGGGAAGATCAGTGGATGCTGGGGTAGACCAGTGGATGCTGGGAAGATCAGTGGATGCTGGGGTTTATCAGTGGATGCTGGGGTAGATCAGTGGATGCTGGGGTAGATCAGTGGATGCTGGGGAATATCAGTGGATGCTGGGGTAGACCAGTGGATGCTGGGGTAGATCAGTGGATGCTGGGGTAGATCAGTGAATGCTGGGGAATATCAGTGGATGCTGGGGTAGACCAGTGGATGCTGGGAAGATCAGTGGATGCTGGGGTAGACCAGTGGATGCTGGGGAAGATCAGTGGATGCTGGGAAGATCAGTGGATGCTGGGGTAGACCAGTGGATGCTGGGGTAGATCAGTGGATGCTGGGGTAGATCAGTGGATGCTGGGGTAGACCAATGGATGCTGGGGTAGATCAGTGGATGCTGGGGTAGACCAATGGATGCTGGGGTAGATCAGTGGATGCTGGGAATATCAGTGGATGCTGGGGTAGATCAGTGGATGCTGGGGTAGATCAGTGGATGCTGGGGTAGATCAGTGGATGCTGGGGTAGACCAGTGGATGCTGGGGTAGATCAGTGGATGCTGGGGTAGATCAGTGGATGCTGGGGTAGACCAGTGAATGCTGGGGTAGACCAGTGGATGCTGGGGTAGATCAGTGAATGCTGGGGTAGACCAGTGAATGCTGGGGTAGACCAGTGGATGCTGCCACCTTTATAAGACGATGATAAGACCTTAGCTTGAATACCCTTGTGTACACATGTCACTATAACAGGTGTACAGAAACCCGCCTAATGTTTCTACCTGGCTGGGAATCGAACCTGGACCCTCGTCATGTGAAGCTAGAGCTTTAGCCACTAGGCCACCATGTGTTAGTGTATAATAACTCTCAGTACTTACCTAATTGTGATTGCAGGGGTCGAGACTATTCAAATTCAAATTCAACTTTATTTCTGGTAATATTATAAAGTGGGGTGTACTTATATTATTTATACATTTTATGAAGTAGATATTACAAGATGGCCAATAATATGCCTAGGTATGCCTAGGCTTTTCAGACAGTCTTATGATAGGTCTTACTCAATAGTGACACAATGATTATACTGATATTAAGGTTAGGTAATTGAAGTGATTAACTAGGTTTACAAAATTGAGGTTTACAAAATTGAAGTACTGAAATTCAAACATTTAAGAATTTAACAATTAGTTTAAGAATTTAACAATTTGTTTATATATTAATGGTAAAGGTGATGTATTGGCATAATACCGTTACTATATTGGAGTGTCTTAGGCAAACTTATGACTAGTTTAAGAATTATGAATCAATAGTTGTATTAGAATTTTGGTTACAGTCATGTGCAAATTAAGGGAAATCACAGATATCAATAAGTATATTTCACTGTGGATATGTGCAAGATAAAGTAGTTTTCATGTGGTTAGCTACCGGTTGGGTGCGTAAGTGAGATAAGATGTTTTTTAATGGTGCTTTTGAAAATGGAGGTTGTGTCTGCAGTTCTAGAGTTTTCAGGCAGGAAGTTCCAGATTTTAGGCCCTTTTATGTGCACAGAATTTTTGTATAGATTTAGTCGGACACGGGGAATGTCAAAGAGATGTTTGTGTCTGGTATTATGTCTATGGGTCCTGTCACAACTGTCAAGAAAGTGTTGGTCTGGTATTATGTCTATGGGTCCTGTCACAACTGTCAAGAAAGTGTTTTAGCTCAGGGTTAAAGTTGGAATTTATGGTTCTATAAATGTAGATAGCAGAGTAGTAAGTATGGATGTTCTGAACAGTAAGTTTAGGTCTTTGAAGAGTGGGGGGGGGTGTTGCCTAGCGTTTGATTGCGTGATAATTCTTACTGCGGCTTTTTGTTGGGTTATTATTGGCTTTAGGTGGGTAACTGCTGTTGATCCCCATGCACAAATGGCATATGTGAGGTAGGGATAGATGAGTGAGTAGTATAGTGTGAGTAGGGCTGATTGTGGTACATGATACCGTATCTTAGAGAGGATCCCCACAGTTTTGGACACTTTCTTTGTTATGTGTTGGATATGGGTGCTGAATTTCAGGCTGCTGTCAAGGTGAAGGCCCAGGAATTTGCCCTCATTATGTTTAGCAATAGGAGTGTTGTTGATCTTAATGTTTAATTGTGCATCACCTGCTCTGTTGCCAAACATAATATAGAAGGTCTTATCAGTGTTGAGTGTAAGTTTATTGGCTGTCATTCATGTTGATATTTTTATTAATTCGTCGTTAACAATGGTGTTGAGCGTGGCAAGATTTGTGTGGGAGATGACATAAGTTGTGTCGTCAGCAAAGAGTATTGGTTTCAGGTGTTGTGATACATTGGGAAGATCATTGATGTATAAGAGGAAGAGCAGGGGACCAAGGACATTTCAGTGCGGTACTCCGGTGTCAAGTGGTCGTGTCGTGGAGGATGTTCTTTAATGGTGACATACTGATACCTATTAGTGAGGTAGGATTTGAAGTATGCAAGTGCATGACCTCTTATTCCATAGTGGTCAAGTTTGTGGACTAAAATGCCGTGGTTTACTGTGTCGAAAGCTTTCCTTAGGTCAATAAAAAGTCCTAATGGATATTCCTTATTTTCCATTGCTGTGTAAAGCAGGTCTATCATTTTTACTATTGCATCGTTAGTGCTTTTATTTTTCCTGAAGCCAAATTGGCAGGGGTTGAGTATGCTTTGTGTCGTTATAAACGAGTATAATCTCTTGTGCAAAAGTTTCTCGAAGATTTTGGATAGCAACGGTAAGTTTGATATTGGCTTATAGTTGTTTACGTCTGTGGGGTCACCACCTTTGAGTATTGGTGTAACCCTTGCTGTTTTGAGTAGTGTCGGAAAAGTGCTAGTTTCTAGTGATTTGTTAAAAAGTAATGAAATATCATGTGAAAGGACATGAACGGCTCGTTTGTATATTAATGGTGGGACTTGAGACAGATTCCCTGATTTATTTTTAAGTGACTTGATTATCATGGTGACTTCAGTGGGTTCTGTAGGTGCAAGATAGAAGGAGGATGGGAAATTCCCATCTAGGTAATCACTTGCTCGGGCGTTGGTATCTGGGATTTTACTATGGTTGAGAGGAAGTCATTTATCTTGTTTACTGTATCAATAGGCTGTAGTGGTGTTTCGTTTGGTTTAGTTAGGACAATATCCCTAGTTTTTTTCAGTTTATGGGTGCCCAGAATCTGTGAGAGTGTTTTCCAGGTCTTTTTTATATCTCCTCTTGTTTCAGTGAATCTGCTGGAGTAGTACAATTGTTTGGCTTTTTTTTATTTGTTTGGTGAGAACTGATGAATAGTGTTTAATAAACTCTTTATGTATGAAGCCCCGTCTATATTGCTTTTCCTATTGATGTTTCTTGTTAATGGATTTTAGTAAGCTGTTAGTTAGCCATGGGCAACCTAGCCGTTTATTCGTAATCTGTTTCATTTTTATAGGACAATGTTTGTTGTATAGTCTACATAATTTATTAAGAAAAGTGTCTGTCCAATCATCGATACCCTTGTCGTTGGATAATTCTATAGCCCAGTCAACTGTGTCTAGCTCTGCTGTGAAGTTATTTATTGATGCCTGGTCATGGAGTCTAAATGAAATTTTGGTGTATTCAAGACGTTGTTTACTAATGTTTGTTAAGAGGAAGGTGGGGTAGAGGTCTGTAGTGCTGTCCGTTATTATCCCCGATTTAAGGGGGGCTATATATTGGTCCATATATGGTCGATTATGGTTGCACTCGTCTCAGTAAGTCTGGTTGGTTTAGTTATTGTTGGTATGAGAAGTGTGTTGTTCATATTGTTGATAAAATCAGTTACTGGCTGGTCATCTGGTTGGCCAAGGTTGATGTTGAAGTCTCAAGCTAAGATAAGGTGGTTTTTGTTCATTTGGTTGTTTGTTATTAGCATTTTTAGTTGATCACTAAAATTTGGGATGTTTGTATGAGGCATCCGGTAAATGGCCCCGATTGTTATGGGAGTCATAAGGTTTTGTGCAGTAAATTTAGCAAAAATATATTCTCCATATTCATCACTATATAGAAAGTCCTTGTTATGCTGAGCATTTCGGGCAGATTAGGTCAGTGTCCTAGGAAGTAAGTAAGTAAGTTTATTCAGGTATACACAAATACATTTACATACATTATCATACATAGCAGCATATGTGTCGAGAACCTAGGATAACCCAAAAAAGTCAGACAGAGTGACTTATTTCCATTGCGACTCATACCAGGTACCCATTTTACTGATGGGGAACATAGACAACAGGTGTAAAGAAACATGCCCAATGTTTCTACCCTGGCTGGGAATTGAACCCAGGCCCTCGCCGTGTGAAGCGAGAGCTTAGAGAACACTTATCCACTATGAACTGGGGTGACGAAGAGAGGTATCAATATGACAGTTTTCTTAACACTATACAGGCTGCCCAAAGAACATTTATCCCGTATAAAGAAATTAGATCAAGTAGAAATGACCCAAAATGGAATGAATAATAGGCTCGAGTATCTTTTAGGCAGAAGAAAGGAATTTATAGGCGCATAAAAAGAGGTGAGGGTCATCTTATAAATCAGTATACTGACATTAAGAGGGATGTTAAAAAGGGGATAAGGAAAGCTAAACGGACTATGAAATTAAAGTTGCTAGGGATTCAAAACTAACCCAAAAGTTTTTCCAGGTTTATAGAACAAAAGTTAGGGATAAGATAGGTCCCCTTAAAAATGACTCTGGGCATCTTACTGACAAGGAGAATGATATGTGCTCTATTTTTAATAATTATTTTCTCTCAGTTTTCACACAGGAAGACACTAATAATATCCCAGTAATTAATTTTTACAGAGACCCAGAAGAAGATAAATTATGTAATATCACAGTCACTAGCGAAATGGTTATGAAACAACTAGACCGACTGAAACAAAATAAATCGCCGGGTCCTGATGAGCTTTTTGCAAGGGTTCTTAAGGAATGCAAAATGGAACTCTGTGAACCATTATCTAACATTTTTAATTTATCTCTTCAAACAGGTGTAGTGTCTGATATGTGGAAGATGGCTAATGTAATTCCTATTTTTAAAGCAGGGGACAAGTCACTACCGTCAAATTACCGCCCAATAAGCCTGACCTCAATTGTAGGCAAATTACTAGAGTCAATTATAGCTGATATTATTAGAAACCATCTAGATAACCATAATTTGATTAATGATACTCAGTGTGGGGAATTAAGAGATTACCTGTCTGGGCTTCACCGCCACTTACAACAAAATAATCTCCCCGGGAGTGGACCGACTAGTATAATTTTACCGCGGTTATCCCCGTTGAGGCGTGTGAGAAAACTTGACCCACTCCTGGTCGCATCCAAGGGGCCCCTTCGATATTCTCACTCTAAATCCACATCTATCCTTGACCAGTTTATTAAGAATGGGTAACACCAATAGTTACGGTATTGTTAATTTTAGTGGACTGTATAGGTTAATATCTGACTGATTGGGGAGAAGAAGGAGAGAGTACAATTTGGGAACATCACTCACCCTTTATCCGTGTCTTGGGTGTTCACTGGAGACCTTCATTATTCCCACCGTAGACCTACATTATCCCAACATACCTACTGGCCAGACGGTTGCTAAGATAATAAGAGTACTTACAGTGGGGAAGAATCAGCATTCTTGTCGCTATTCTTCGACGGATCTCGTGGTCCTGCTCGGTAGAGATCATTCTTCCGGCAAGATGATGTTGGTGGTTGTCCCGATGAGTCAAGAGAAGATTGATTCCTTGAACTCTCTTAGGCCCACGGGACCGGGCGTTTAATTAACATGTGGTTGATCGGGAGTAGCGATTCATCTCCTCTCGCTATTTCTCTTTATTACAGTTTATACGTAAAACTTTACACTATTCACACGACGGTTTAATGTCCCACTAATTTACCCTCGTTAGAAGTTAATCCCTTAATAATTGTGTACGATGAACACTGATCAAACCGACGCACATTTCCTCCATCAAAAACCCGTAATTTCGGCGTCGGTCACTATTTAACACATTATCACTCTATTATTGTAGTTTCTTAGACTTTATTTCCCACATTATGCCCGGCAAATATTCACAACATTCACTATTGTGTAGAGATACCATTAACCGCGATTTGGTCGTTGTAAACGCCGATTCCCGTCTCCTTTATAATCAGAACTCTCCCATCGTTCTACCTTCTTCCGCTTATCCCACGAGACAGACCACCTGGGCGACCTCAGCGTACCCACGCGCTGACCTCCCCATTTGACCCCCCTGGAGGTCGTACTTCATCTCAAGAAAAATACGAACCAACAGCCACACATTAAGAATATTCACATTAGAAAGGCTATCGAGTATAACCTTTCGGGAAAATACCCAATATTTTCAACACTCAGCATGGATTCACGAGGGGCCGCTCCTGCCTATCTAATTTATTAACCTTCTTCAGTAAAGCTTTTGAGGCTGTTGATCACGATAAAGAATTCGATATTGTTTATTTAGACTTTAGTAAGGCTTTTGATAGAGTACCGCACCAGAGACTGTTAAAGAAAGGGGCAGGTCATGGCACTGGGGGAAAAGTGCTGTCATGGATCGAGTCATGGCTCACCAATAGGAAGCAGAGAGTGTGCATAAATGGGGTTAAATCCGAATATGGACTTGTAACAAGTGGTGTTCCACAGGGATCAGTCTTAGGCCCGTTGTTATTTATAATATATATCAATGACCTTGACGAGGGAATTACTAGTGATATGAGCAAATTCGCCGACGACACGAAGATAGGTAGGATAATTGATTCAAACATAGAGGTCATAGAACTTCAGGAAGATTTAGACAAACTTAATTCGTGGTCAGAAAAGTGGCAGATGCAGTTCAATGTAGATAAATGCAAGGTTCTGAAGCTTGGGAGTGTCCATAACCCAAGCACTTATAAGTTAAATAACGTAGAACTTAGCCATACAGATTGCGAGAAGGACTTGGGGTGATGGTAGCAGCAACCTTAAACCAAGACAGCAATGCCTAAGCGTACGTAATAAGGCAAATAGATTACTGGGATTTATATCAAGAAGTGTTAGCAACAGAAGTCCAGAGGTTATATTACAGCTTTATACATCATTAGTAAGGCCTCACCTAGATTACGCAGCTCAGTTTTGGTCTCCATATTACAGAATGGACATAAATTCGTTAGAAAACATTCAGCGTAGAATGGCTAAATTAATACATAGCATTAGAAATCTTCCTTACGAAGAAAGATTGAAGACCCTTAAATTACATTCACTTGTAAGACGTAGAATGAGGGGAGACATGATCGAGGTATACAAGTGGAAAATGGGTATTAACAAAGGGGATATAAATAAGGTCTTGAGGGTATCTCTCCAAAAGAGAACCCGCAATAATGGATTCAAGTTAGGTAAGTTTAGATTTAGAAAGGATATAGGAAAGTATTGGTTTGGAAATAGGGTAGTTGATGAGTGGAACAGTCTGCCTAGTAGGGTTATTGAAGCTAGGACCTTGGGTAGTTTCAAATTTAGGTTGGATAAATTCATGAGTGAGAGGGGTTGGATTTGAGTGGGAATTGCACATGAGTAAATAGAATATGTTCTAAAGCTCGGAAATGTTCATAACCCTAGCACCTACCAGCTTAATAATGTTGAACTCAGCCGTACAGAATGCGAAAAGGATCTGAAGGTTATGGTAAGCAGCAACCTCAAACCAAGTCAGCAATGCCTAAGCGTAAGAAATAAAGCAAATAGATTACTGGGATTTATATCAAGAAGTGTAAGCAACAGAAGTCCAGCGGTTATATTACAGCTTTATACATCATTAGTAAGGCCTCACCTAGATTATGCAGCTCAGTTCTGGTCTCCATTTTACAGAATGGATATAAATTCGTTAGAAAACATTCAGCGACGAATGACAAAGTTAATTCATAGCATTAGAAATCTTCCGTATGAAGAAAGATTGAAGACCCTTAAATTACATTCACTTGTAAGACGAAGAATGAGGGAGACATGATCGAGGTATATAAGTGGAAGATGGGTATTAATAAGGGGGATATAAATAAGGTCTTGAGGATATCTCTCCAAGAGAGAACCCGCAATAATGGATTCAAATTGGATAAGTTTAGATTTAGAAAGGATATAGGAAAATATTGGTTTGGAAATAGGGTAGTTGATGAGTGGAACAGTCTGCCTAGTAGGGTCATTGAAGCTATGACCTTGGGTAGTTTCAAATTTAGGTTGGATAAATTCATGAGTGAGAGGGGTTGGATTTGAGTGAGACTCGCACTTGAGTTAATAGAATCTTCAAAGCTTATTTCTTGGGTAGAATTGAAAATTAGGTTGGGCAATTATTCTGTTAGTGGGATGGATTGTGAAGGACCTGCCTAGTATGGGCCAACAGGCCTGCTGCAGTGTTCCTCCTTTCTTATGTTCTTATGTTCTTATGTGTTGGCTTGTGATGCTGTGTAGTAGAGGAAGTTACTTTCCAGTAAATTTTGATTGGGTGTTAGATTATAAAGGTTTAGATCAGGGTCGACGTGATCATTAATCATTTAGGTTAAATAGTAATTTTGTTATATCATGTATAGTGTGGTGAATTATAGTACTGATATCTGTAGTAAGGGAATGTTTGGACAAGTATATAGCTAATGCACATTGGTCAAATAAACATAATGGAATTGGTATTGACTATGTATTAAGCTAGAATGAAATAAAAATTTAGATATTAACTAAGATAAAACTACAAAATAAGGTAGCACCAAGGAGTTTGGTATTGGTTATGTATTAAGCTAGAATGAAATAAAGTAAAGCTAGATATTACCTATGATACAATTATAAAATAAAGTTTGGTATTGGTTATGTATTAAGTTAGAATGAAATTAAGTAAAACAAGATATTAACTAAGATACAATTATAAAATAAAGTAGCACCAGACTGTCACTTGTAATTGCACTAAGGAATAGTTGCAATATATATAAAGGTATAATACAGGTTTATATAAAAGTATAAATAAAAAAATAAAAAATAAAAGAAGGGCAAAGAATTGGGTCCAATTGATTAAATAGTAAGATGGTATACAATAGATGTGGGGAATTGTGGGAGATAAGTCTATCTGGTAGTAGTAGTAGTTGATATCTTTATTATAAGAACATAAGAACATAAGAAAGGAGGAACACTGCAGCAGGCCTGTTGGCCCATACTAGGCAGGTCCTTCACAATCCGTCCCACTAACAGAATATTTGCTCAACCCAATTTTCAATGCTACCCAAGAAATAAGCTTTGACAATTCTACCCACTCATGCGCGAGTCCCACTCAAATCCAACCCCTCTCACTCATGAATTTATCCAACCTAAATTTGAAACTACCCAAGGTCCTAGCTTCAATAACCCTACTAGGCAGACTGTTCCACTCATCAACTACCCTATTTCCAAACCAATACTTTCCTATATCCTTTCTAAATCTAAACTTATCTAACTTGAATCCATTATTGCGGTTCTCTCTTGGAGAGATATCCTCAAGACCTTATTTATATCCCCTTGTTAATACCCATTTTCCACTTGTATACCTCGATCATGTCTCCCTCATTCTACGTCTTACAAGTGAATGTAATTTTAGGGTCTTCAATCTTTCTTCGTAAGGAAGATTTCTAATGCTATGTATTAATTTAGTCATTCTACGCTGAATGTTTTCTAACGAATTTATGTCCATTCTGTAATATGGAGACCAGAACTGAGCTGCGTAATCTAGGTGAGGCCTTACTAATGATATATAAAGCTGTAATATAACCTTTGGACTTCTGTTGCTAACACTTCTTGATATAAATCTCTTCAAACAGGTGTAGTGTCTGATATGTGGAAGATGGCTAATGTAATTCCTATTTTTAAAGCAGGGGACAAGTCACTACCGTCAAACTACCGCCCAATAAGCCTGACCTCAATTGTAGGCAAATTACTAGAGTCAATTATAGCTGATATTATTAGAAGCCATCTAGATAACCATAATTTGATTAATGATACCCAGCATGGATTCACGAGGGGCCGTTCCTGCCTATCTAATTTATTAACCTTCTTCAGTAAAGCTTTTGAGGCTGTTGATCACGATAAAGAATTCGATATTGTTTATTTAGACTTTAGTAAGGCTTTTGATAGAGTACCGCACCAGAGACTGTTAAAGAAAGTGGCAGCTCATGGCATTGGGGGAAAAGTGCTGTCATGGATCGAGTCATGGCTCACCAATAGGAAGCAGAGAGTGTGCATAAATGGGGTTAAATCCGAATGGGGACTTGTAACAAGTGGTGTTCCACAGGGATCAGTCTTAGGCCCATTGTTATTTATAATATATATCAATGACCTTGATGAGGGAATTACTAGTGATATGAGCAAATTCGCCGACGACACGAAGATAGGTAGGATAATTGATTCAAACATAGATGTCATAGAACTTCAGGAAGATTTAGACAAACTTAATTCGTGGTCAGAAAAGTGGCAGATGCAGTTCAATGTAGATAAATGCAAGGTTCTGAAGCTCGGGAGTGTCCATAACCCAAGCACTTATAAGTTAAATAACGTAGAACTTAGCCATACAGATTGGAGAAGGACTTGGGGGTGATGGTAAGCAGCAACCTTAAACCAAGACAGCAATGCCTAAGCGTACGTAATAAGGCAAATAGATTACTGGGATTTATATCAAGAAGTGTTAGCAACAGAAGTCCAGAGGTTATATTACAGCTTTATACATCATTAGTAAGGCCTCACCTAGATTACGCAGCTCAGTTCTGGTCTCCATATTACAGAATGGACATAAATTCGTTAGAAAACATTCAGCGTAGAATGACTAAATTAATACATAGCATTAGAAATCTTCCTTACGAAGAAAGATTGAAGACCCTAAAATTACATTCACTTGTAAGACGTAGAATGAGGGGAGACATGATCGAGGTATACAAGTGGAAAATGGGTATTAACAAAGGGGATATAAATAAGGTCTTGAGGATATCTCTCCAAGAGAGAACCCGCAATAATGGATTCAAGTTAGATAAGTTTAGATTTAGAAAGGATATAGGAAAGTATTGGTTTGGAAATAGGGTAGTTGATGAGTGGAACAGTCTGCCTAGTAGGGTTATTGAAGCTAGGACCTTGGGTAGTTTCAAATTTAGGTTGGATAAATTCATGAGTGAGAGGGGTTGGATTTGAGTGGGACTCGCGCATGAGTGGGTAGAATTGTCAAAGCTTGTTTCTTGGGTAGCATTGAAAATTGGGTTGAGCAAATGTTCTGTTGGTGGGACGGATTGTGAAGGACCTGCCTAGTATGGGCCAACAGGCCTGCTGCAGTGTTCCTCCTTTCTTATGTTCTTATGTTCTTATGTTCTTATCTATTTGCCTTATTACGTACGCTTAGGCATTGCTGTCTTGGTTTAAGGTTGCTGCTTACCATCACCCCCAAGTCCTTCTCGCAATCTGTATGGCTAAGTTCTACGTTATTTAACTTATAAGTGCTTGGGTTATGGACACTCCCGAGCTTCAGAACCTTGCATTTATCTACATTGAACTGCATCTGCCACTTTTCTGACCACGAATTAAGTTTGTCTAAATCTTCCTGAAGTTCTATGACATTTATGTTTGAATCAATTATCCTACCTATCTTCGTGTCGTCGGCGAATTTGCTCATATCACTAGTAATTCCCTCATCAAGGTCATTGATATATATTATAAATAACAATGGGCCTAAGACTGATCCCTGTGGAACACCACTTGTTACAAGTCCCCATTCGGATTTAACCCCATTTATGCACACTCTCTGCTTCCTATTGGTGAGCCATGACTCGATCCATGACAGCACTTTTCCCCCAATGCCATGAGCTGCCACTTTCTTTAACAGTCTCTGGTGCGGTACTCTATCAAAAGCCTTACTAAAGTCTAAATAAACAATATCGAATTCTTTATCGTGATCAACAGCCTCAAAAGCTTTACTGAAGAAGGTTAATAAATTAGATAGGCAGGAACGGCCCTCGTGAATCCATGCTGGGTATCATTAATCAAATTATGGTTATCTAGATGGCTTCTAATAATATCAGCTATAATTGACTCTAATAATTTGCCTACAATTGAGGTCAGGCTTATTGGGCGGTAGTTTGACGGTAGTGACTTGTCCCCTGCTTTAAAAATAGGAATTACATTAGCCATCTTCCACATATCAGACACTACACCTGTTTGAAGAGATAAATTAAAAATGTTAGATATTGGTTCACAGAGTTCCATTTTGCATTCCTTAAGAACCCTTGCAAAAGCTCATCAGGACCCGGCGATTTATTTTGTTTCAGTCGGTCCAGCTGTTTCATAATCATTTCGCTAGTGACTGTGATATTACATAATTTATCTTCTTCTGGGCCTCTGTAAAAATTAATTACTGGGATATTATTAATGTCTTCCTGTGTGAAAACCGAGAGAAAATAATTATTAAAAATAGAGCACATATCATTCTCCTTGTCAGTAAGATGCCCAAAGTTATTTTTAAGGGACCTATCTTATCCCTAACTTTTGTTCTATAAACCTGGAAAAACTTTTTGGGTTAGTTTTTGAATCCCTAGCAACTTTAATTTCATAGTCCCGTTTAGCTTTTCTTATTCCCTTTTAACGTCCCTCTTAATGTCAGTATACTGATTTATAAGATGACCCTCACCTCTTTTTATGCGCCTATAAATTCCTTTCTTCTGCCCTAAAAGATATTTGAGCCTATTATTCATCCATTTTGGGTCATTTCTACTTGATCTAATTTCTTTATACGGGATAAATGTTCTTTGGGCAGCCTGTATAGTGTTAAGAAAACTGTCATATTGATACCTCTCTTCTTCACCCCAGTCCACAGTTGATAAGTGTTCTCTAAGTCCATTATAATCTGCTAAGCGAAAATCTGGGACCATTACTGAATTATCCCTACTATCATACATCCATTCAATGCTAAAGGTAATTGACTTGTGGTCGCTTGAGCCGAGTTCCTCTGTAATTTCTAAATAATTAACAAGGGTTTCCTTGCTTGCCAGAACCAAGTCAAGTAGGTTATTTCCCTTGTAGGTTCTGTTACAAACTGCTTCAAAAAGCAATCCTGAACTACTTCTAAAAAGTCGTTAGATTCCAAATTCCCTGTCATGAAATTCCAATCAATCTGACTAAAGTTAAAGTCCCCTAGAATCACCACGTTATCGTGTCTTGTGGCCTTAACAATTTCCTCCCAAAGTAGTCTCCCTTGTTCCCTATCTAAGTCTGGAGGACGGTAAATCACGCCTAAAATCAATTTTTCACAGACAGATCTACCTGGAAAATGAGCAACATGGAGATATATATAGGGTACAGTCAGGTGGAGAATGCTGGGTCAGGTGGAGAAAGCTGCATGTCACAGTCTTAAAAGTAGTGTGATAGTTAAAAACATTGTGTGACTTAAAGGACCTGCAGTGTACCATTCTTGAGTTCTAGGTGGGATAGCGTTGAAGAAGTTTCTTGGCAATAGGTTCAGCTATGTTGTAGAAGCCGTTGTTCTGGTTGAAGTTGTTGGATATACAGACGAGTGATGATTCTAGGATTCTTCGGTATTGCGTGTTGTCTTCTCTGGCGATGAGTCTTGCGTTTCTGTAGTTGATTAAATGGTTGTGTAAATTTCGGTGTTGAACACAGGCATTTCTTGAGTCGTCAGATCTGCCTGCGTACTGGTGTTCTGAAATGCGTGTTTGTAGGTCTCTGGATGTTTCGCTAACGTATAATTTGCTGCAGCCATTGCAAGGGATTGTGTATACCCCTGCCGTGGATTGAAGCTTTTCCTGTCTGTTACTGGTAATGTCCTTGATGGTGGTGGATGTGGAGGTGGATAATCGGAATGAGGTCTTAGAAAAAATGTTGGAAACTTGTTTGGAAATGGAGTTGGTGGGAAGGACTATGTATCTCTTCTCAGCAGTGTCTTCTCTGGGTGTGTTGAAGATGTTTAATGCCCGTCGTCTGCAGTCTCTAATGAAGTGACGAGGATAGTGAAGTTTGGAAAAACTTGTTCAATGAGGGAGCATTCTTCTTCAAGGAACTCACTGCTGCAGATTCTGAGTGCGCGCAGGAAAAAGCCTATAATTACACCACGTTTAATTTTGGTGTCATGGTGAGAGTAGAAGTTGAGAAGATCGTGTTGATTGGTAGGTTTTCGATAGACTTTAAAACGAAGTTCATGGTCAGCTCTGCAGAGAAGAACATCAAGGAAAGGAAGAGTGTTGTCGACTTCTTCTTCTAGTGTAAACTGGATTGATGGCTCAACCTGGTTGAGTTCGTGTTCGAGAGCTTGAACGTTGAAGCGTCTGGGAGTTATGATGAGAATGTCGTCAACATAACGAAGCCAGGTGACAGAAGAGGGAATAATAGTGGAAAATCGCTCGGCTTCCAAATGTTCCATATATAGGTTCGCAAGGACGGCACTAAGTGGCGATCTCTCTTGGAGAGATATCCTCAAGACCTTATTTATATCCCCTTTGTTAATACCCATTTTCCACTTGTATACCTCGATCATGTCTCCCCTCATTCTACGTCTTACAAGTGAATGTAATTTTAGGGTCTTCAATCTTTCTTCGTAAGGAAGATTTCTAATGCTATGTATTAATTTAGTCATTCTACGCTGAATGTTTTCTAACGAATTTATGTCCATTCTGTAATATGGAGACCAGAACTGAGCTGCGTAATCTAGGTGAGGCCTTACTAATGATGTATGGACTTCTGTTGCTAACACTTCTTGATATAAATCCCAGTAATCTATTTGCCTTATTACGTACGCTTAGGCATTGCTGTCTTGGTTTAAGGTTGCTGCTTACCATCACCCCAAGTCCTTCTCGCAATCTGTATGGCTAAGTTCTACGTTATTTAACTTATAAGTGCTTGGGTTATGGACACTCCCGAGCTTCAGAACCTTGCATTTATCTACATTGAACTGCATCTGCCACTTTTCTGACCACGAATTAAGTTTGTCTAAATCTTCCTGAAGTTCTATGACATCTATGTTTGAATCAATTATCCTACCTATCTTCGTGTCGTCGGCGAATTTGCTCATATCACTAGTAATTCCCTCATCAAGGTCATTAATATATATTATAAATAACAATGGGCCTAAGACTGATCCCTGTGGAACACCACTTGTTACAAGTCCCCATTCGGATTTAACCCCATTTATGCACACTCTCTGCTTCCTATTGGTGAGCCATGACTCGATCCATGACAGCACTTTTCCCCCAATGCCATGAGCTGCCACTTTCTTTAACAGTCTCTGGTGCGGTACTCTATCAAAAGCCTTACTAAAGTCTAAATAAACAATATCGAATTCTTTATCGTGATCAACAGCCTCAAAAGCTTTACTGAAGAAGGTTAATAAATTAGATAGGCAGGAACGGCCCCTCGTGAATCCATGCTGGGTATCATTAATCAAATTATGGTTATCTAGATGGCTTCTAATAATATCAGCTATAATTGACTCTAGTAATTTGCCTACAATTGAGGTCAGGCTTATTGGGCGGTAGTTTGACGGTAGTGACTTGTCCCCTGCTTTAAAAATAGGAATTACATTAGCCATCTTCCACATATCAGACACTACACCTGTTTGAAGAGATAAATTAAAAATGTTAGATATTGGTTCACAGAGTTCCATTTGCATTCTTAAGAACCCTTGCAAAAGCTCATCAGGACCCGGCGATTTATTTTGTTTCAGTCGGTCCAGCTGTTTCATAATCATTTCGCTAGTGACTGTGATATTACATAATTTATCTTCTTCTGGGCCTCTGTAAAAATTAATTACTGTTATATTATTAATGTCTTCCTGTGTGAAAACCGAGAGAAAATAATTATTAAAAATAGAGCACATATCATTCTCCTTGTCAGTAAGATGCCCAAAGTTATTTTTAAGGGGACCTATCTTATCCCTAACTTTTGTTCTATAAACCTGGAAAAACTTTTGGGTTAGTTTTTGAATCCTAGCAACTTTAATTTCATAGTCCCGTTTAGCTTTTCTTATTCCCTTTTAACGTCCCTCTTAATGTCAGTATACTGATTTATAAGATGACCCTCACCTCTTTTTATGCGCCTATAAATTCCTTTCTTCTGCCCTAAACGATATTTGAGCCTATTATTCATCCATTTTGGGTCATTTCTACTTGATCTAATTTCTTTATACGGGATAAATGTTCTTTGGGCAGCCTATATAGTGTTAAGAAAACTGTCATATTGATACCTCTCTTTCACCCCAGTCCACAGTTGATAAGTGTTCTCTAAGTCCATTATAATCTGCTAAGCGAAAATCTGGGACCATTACTGAATTATCCCTACTATCATACATCCATTCAATGCTAAAGGTAATTGACTTGTGGTCGCTTGAGCCGAGTTCCTCTGTAATTTCTAAATTATTAACAAGGGTTTCCTTGCTTGCCAGAACCAAGTCAAGTAGGTTATTTCCCTTGTAGGTTCTGTTACAAACTGCTTCAAAAGCAATCCTGAACTACTTCTAAAAGTCGTTAGATTCTAAATTCCTGTCATGAAATTCCAATCAATCTGACTAAAGTTAAAGTCCCCTAGAATTACTACGTTATCGTGTCTTGTGGCCTTAACAATTTCCTCCCAAAGTAGTCTCCCTTGTTCCCTATCTAAGTTTGGAGGACTTAGAACATGGGTTCGTTAGAAAACATTCAGCGTAGAATGACTAAATTAATACATAGCATTAGAAATCTTCCTTACGAAGAAAGATTGAAGACCCTAAAATTACATTCACTTGTGGGACGTAGAATGAGGGGAGACATGATC
>WNWK01020104.1:2500-36472 GCA_009830355.1 Cherax destructor | reverse complement strand
GGACCCATAGAGAGATGTTATCCGGCCCCATCGCCTTTGAGGTATCTATCTTGCTTAGCAGCCCCTTTACTTCTTCCTTGGTTGTATTTATTGTGTCCAACACTTGATGATATACCCCACCTCTCCGTCTTTCTGGAGTCCCTTCTGTCTCCTCTGTGAACACTTCTTTGAATTTCCTGTTGAGTTCCTCACAGTCCCTCACAGGGATGTTAGGAAGCATTTCTTCAGTCACAGAGTAGTCAGGAAGTGGAATAGTTTGGGAAGCGATGGTGGAGGCAGTATCCAATATAGCTTTAAGAAGAGGTATGATAAAGCTCATGGAGCGGGAAGAATGACCCAGTAGAGGCCAGTGAAGAGGTGGGGCCAGGAGCTGTGAATCGACCCCTGCTACTAGGTCCTCTCTCTCCCTGCTCCATGAGCTTTATCAAACCTCGTCTTAAAACTATGTATGGTTCCTGCCTCCACTAAGTCACTTTCTAGGCTATTCCACTTCCTGACTGAAGAAATACTTCCTAACATCCCTTTGACTCATAGGAGTCTTCAACTTCCAATTGTGACCCCTTGTTTCTGTGTCCCTTCTCTTGTCTCTGTCCACCTTATCTATTCCTCGCAGTATTTTATATGTCGTTATCATGTCTCCCCTAACCCTCCTGTCCCCTAGTGTTGTCAGGCCGATTTTCCTTAACCTTTCTTCGTAGGACAGTCCCCTTAGCTCTGGGACTAGTCTTGTTGCAAACCTTTACACTTTCTCTAATTTCTTGACGTCCTTGACCAGGTGTGGGTTACAAACTGGTGCTGCACGTATATGGTGTACAGAGTCTTGAACGATTCCTTAGTGAGGTATTGGAACGCTATTCTTAGGTTTGCCAGCCGCCTGTATGCTTCAGCAGTTATCTGATTGATGTGTGCCTCAGGAGATGTGCTCGGTATTATACTCACCCCAAGATCTTTTTCCTTGAGTGAGGTTTGCAGTCTTTGGCCACCTAAATTATACTCTGTCTGCGGTCTTCTTTGCCCTTCCCCGATCTTCATGACTTTACATTTGGCAGGGTTAAATTCAAGGAGCCATTTACTGGACCAGGCTTGTAGCCTGTCTAGGTCTCGTTGTAGTCCTGCCTGATCCTCAACTGATTTAATTCTTCTCATTAACTTCACATCATCTGCAAACAGGGACACTTCTGGGTCTATCCCTTCCGTTATGTCATTCACATATACCCACTCGTCACAGGTGCCCACTCTGACACCTCGTCAGATACCATGACTCGTTGTTGCCTTCCTGTTACGTGTGCCTGATCCTCTAGCTTTTGCATTAACGCCTTCTTGCAGTCCAAGAAAATTCAGTCTATCCACCACTCTCTCTCGTGTTTTACTTCTGTTACCTTGTCATAAAACTCCAGTAGGTTTGTGACACAGGATTTTCCTTCCCTGAAACTGTGCTGGTTGTCGTTTATAAGCTTGTGTCTTTCTAGGTGCTCTATCACTCTTCTCCTGATGATCTTCTCCATGACTTTGCATACTATACACGTCAGTGACACAGGTCTGTAGTTTAATGCCTCGTGTCTGTCTCCTTTCTTAAAAATTGGGACTACATTTGCCATCTTCCACACCTCAGGTAGTTGCCCAGTTTCAATGGATGTGTTGAAGATTTTTGTTAGTGGCACACTTAACATCTCTGCTCCCTCTCTTAGGACCCACGGAGAAATGTTGTCAGGTCCCACCGCTTTTGAGGTATCGAGTTCACACAACAGCTTCTTCACCTCTTCCTCGGTTGTGTGTATTTCATCCAGCACTTGTTGGTATACCTCCTTATTCTGAATTTCTGGAGTCCTTCCTGTCTCCTCTGTAAATACTTCTTTAAATCTCATGTTGAGCTCCTCACATACCTCTTGGTCGTTTCTTGTGAACTCCCCACCTTCCTTCCTCAGCCTGATTACCACCTTGACTGTTGTTTTCCACCTGATGTGGCTATACAACAGCTTTGGGTCAGACTTGACTTTTGATGCTATATCATTTTCATATTGTCGCTGAGCCTCCCTTCTTACCTGTGCATATTCGTTTCTGGCTCTTCGGCTAATCTCTTTATTTTCCTGGGTCCTTTGTCTTCTGTACTTTTTCCATTATCTAGTGCACTTAGTTTTTGCCTCCCTACACCTCTGGGTGAACCAAGGACTCGTTCTGGTCTTCCCATTACTTCTGTTTCCCTTGGGGATAAACCTCTCCTTGCCTCTTTGCATTTGGTTGTCACATATTCCATCATTTCTTTTACTGGTTTTCCTGTTATTTCTCTCTCCCACTGAATGTCTTGTAGGAAGTTCCTCATGCATGTGTAGTCCCCCCTTTTGTAGTTTCGTTTCTCCCTTCCTATTCCTGCTCCCCTCTCCACTTGTAGCACAACTATATAATCAAAACACAGAACCAAATGATCACTAGCTCTAAGGGGCCTTTCATATGTGATATCCTCGATGTCCGAACTACTCAAGGTGAATACTAGGTCCAGTCTTGCTGGATCATCCTCACCTCTCTCTCTGGTAGTGTCTCTAACATGTTGATGCATGAGGTTTTCCAGTACCACATCCATCATCTTGGCTCTCCATGATCCAGGACCCCCGTGGGGCTCCAGGTTTTCCCAATCAATCTCCTTGTGATTGAAATCACCCATAACTAGTAACTTTGCTCTTCCCATGTTGGCTCTTCTGGCCACCTCGGCTAGTGTGTCTACCATTGCTCTGTTGCTCACGTCATATTCTTCTCTTGGCCTTCTGCAGTTCTGTGGCGGGTTGTACATTACAGCAATTACCACCTTATGGCCCTCAGACTGATTTGTTCCTTCCACTTCCTCAAATCCCCACCGGTTCTTAATGAGCAGTGCAACTCCTCCTCCCCCTCTGCTCCCTCTATCTTTCCTGAGGATTTGATATCCGGGTGGAAAGATTGCATCTGTTATCATCCTGGTGAGTTTCGTTTCTGTGAGTGCTATTATGTCTGGGGATGTCTCCTTTATTCTTTCATGCCACTTCTCACATTTATTTGTTATACCATCTGCATTTGTATACCAAACCTTCAACTTCTTTTCTAAAACCGTAGTCTGGGGGGTACGTTGGGGTTGGGAAAGTGGGAGACCTAATGAGGAATTATGGGTGATTGGTGTGAAGGTGGAGTTTGTAATGAGGTGGGTGGAAGCATTGGGTATGGCATGTGTGTTTTGGGTTAGATTGTTTGGTTGCATTGGGGTTGTCCAGGTTGGGGGACATCTGAAGGTGATTGCATTTGAGCTTCCTCCTGAGTCTGGGTTCTCCTGTCTATCTCTCTTTCCTCCTTTTGTCTCTGTACCCTCTCTTTCAGTTTCTGTCTTTCTTCTCGTGTTCTGTCGCGGTCGAGATACACCCTCCGGTACTATGGCATATCCCTTAGTCTTGTTTTCTCCTGCAGGATCCTATTTCGAGTCAATTCTGCCTTGAAAATCACTTTGACTGGCCGGATTCTTCCTCTTGCAAACCCCCCTATTCTCAGAAAATTTGCCAGCTGGGTCATGTCATCTTCTCCTATTGCTTTCACTATGTTTTCAATCGCTTTTTCTCCCCTTGTCTTCTTGCTTCATAAGTTTCCCCTTCAGCTTCCGGGAGCCCATAAACAAAGACTGATCTCTCTCTTTCATTCTCCCACTGCCTATTCCTATGTAACCCCTGATTCGATTTAGTTGTCTCCATTGCAGCTTTCCTTTCTTCAATCTCTTCACTTTCTGTTATCCCATGTCCCAGTGACTTGTCGCTTTCCCTGTGTACTGCTGTGGTCTGTTAGGGCTTCTACATATAGCTTAGCTCTCCCTTTTTCTACACTCCCCTCGATTGTTCCTGATGTGATCCTCTCTTTTTCTCGGGCTCCACGATGGTCTGATATAGCCTCTGCATACAGTTTCACTCCGTTCTTTACAGTCCCCTTCTTTGTGTCTGAGGTAGCAGTTTCTGATAACATGTCCACATTGCTTTTTAGTTCTTTAGGCTGTTTCAAATTTTTCAGTTCCTCTTCTAATCTTTGTATCTTAGCCTCTGCTGTTGTGACTTGATTCTCCCACTTCCTGCTTTCTGCAGCTATCATCTCCTCCATTTTCTTGCTTTATGCAGCTATCATGCTAAACTCCTCTAGCTTCCTTCCCCACTCATGTTCCCTCTTCATGAGCTCTGCTGCCCAATCTTCCTTTGCAGACTCATCCTCCAGTCCCCTAGTTTTCCAACCTGCTCTTTGGCACCCCATTTTTTTTTAAGATGCCACAGAGTGAAAAACTATGTATTTCTGTGTGGTTGTTTTGTGGTGTGATTGCCTGAGTGTTTGTGTGGGGGTGGAGGGAGGGAGAGGAGAAACTGGAGACAGTGGGGAACTGGAAGAGAGGTGGGGAGGGGGAAAGAGGGGTTTATGAGAGAGTGGGGGAGGGAGAAGGAAAGGTGGAGAGAGAATGGGAGAGGGAGAGGGGGAGAATGAGGGTGAGAGAGGGAGGGTTCAGGGAAGGGAGTGGGGGAGAGGTGGGGGGAGGGAGCAGGGGGAAATAGTCTGTGTGGGCCTGTATGTGTGTGTGTGTGTTAGTTAGTTTTTTTTTGTGTGTGTGTGTGTGTGAGTGTGTTAGTTTTGTGTGTGAGTGTGTGTGTTAGTTTTGTGTGTGTGTGTGTGTTAGTTTTGTGTGTGTGTGTGTTAGTTTTGTGTGTGTGTGTGTGTGTTAGTTAGTTTTTTTTTGTGTATGTATGTGTGTGTATGTATGTGTGTGTATGTATGTGTGTGTATGTATGTGTGTGTATGTATGTGTGTGTATATATGTGTGTGTGTGTGTGTGTGGGTTGTGTGAAAAGTAGTGGTGAAATTGTGTGTTATGGTGTATGGGCGTGTATGTGGAGTTTGCGAGTGACACGTCGTCTGCAGTGCTCCTCTACCTGGTGTAACCTGACTCACACCTAATCTACCAGTTAATGTATTCTATGCTGTGTGTGTGTTCTGTGTGTGTGTGTGTGTGTGTGTGTGGAACTATATGTGTGTGGGTTTATTAAGTGTGTGAAAAGTAGTAGTGAAATTGTGTGTTATGGTGTATGAGTGTGTATGTGGGGTCTGCGAGGTCGTCTACAGTGCTCCTCAACCTGGCCTGACCTGACTTACACCTGATCTACCAGTTAATGTATTCTATGCTTCACCTGTCTGCTCGCCCTTTTCTACTAGAAATTACCAGTTGCTATTCGTTACCAAGTACTTGGTATCCTATTCCTTATCTTACTATGAGAGTTGACCGTTCACAAACAGCTTGGCGGTTAGGTAATTGGAACTTACACCCGACTCCCCGAAAACCACGCATAGGTGAGATGTACTTGCGATGCAGCCTGTAGCAGCCTGTAGTATCCTGTAGATTGTTAAACTCGATGAGATGTTCTGGCGTATATCCACTTTCATTTTCTGCTGATATATAATATAGCCTATTCACTGTATTTCACTTGTCACCTATTTATTTTCCTCTATTATCTTGGGTGACACATGTGGCACCGTCGCCTGGAGCACACTAGGCCTTCCCACTCTGACGCCGTCTGTGTGTGTGTGTGTGCGTGTGCACAGTGATGTGCACATGTTCATTGTTACGCATCATGGATGTTTTGTATTAGGTAGGACTGAAATGGGTATATAACTGTTTAGGTGTTATCACCTTTGAATTTTGAGAAGCCTTGTGAATGTGTAGCACTGTGTGTATTTAGTGGTAGGGTATAGGATGTGTTGGATGAGTGTTAGGTGTGTATTAGCGCCATTAGGCATTGTGTATTTTTCAAAGTACACTGGAGTAGTGCCAGTCTTAATTCCTTGTTCATAAACTGTAACATTGCAATATTGCAATACGACCCTCTCTTTAATGTTAAGGTTTGATATATTTCATCAATTGCAGATGTATATTAGTTTACCAAGTAGTGGTGTAGAAGTGTAGAAATATGGTATATCTGGAGTGTGAGGGAAAAGTAGTGTAAATAGGGTTACGGTTGTTCAGTCAGCCGGGAGTATCGTTAATGAGTTACAGCCCGCACTTCCATCTAGCGGGCTGGGGCAAAACTCTTGTTCCCGGGTGTCTGTTGAGGGTTTTTACTTTCTACTCCTGGTAGTATGACTCTTACCTGGTGTCGGTTGGGGAGTGGAAAGTCACTTCACCTTCACTCTTCTCCGGATCAGGTAAGGCGAACTACCAGGAGTATTTCTTGTGTTTGATTACCATGTTTTCTTCGGTTACCAGTAGTGACTTGGACATTATGGAACAACTTTTTCTATCTTAAATGTTTTACAAGCCTATGGTAACCAGAATATTTTCTTTATCATCAGCTCTGTTCCTGGACTGGTTTCCCAGGATAAACGCTAGTCGAGTGAGCAAGATTTCCTTGGACTTTCGGGAATTCACGTCAACTCCTCTGAGTCAAGTTCTGTAACTTGAGTTTGTGTTTGGAATCTCACCTTTTGACACCTGCAGTGTGGTGCTCCAACTTCTTGGTCGCAGGAGACAATAACATTGGAGACTTACCATCTACTCCGCAGTCTTAACATCAACCTGGAGGAGACCAACATCATTTCTCCAACATCTGGTCATTGTATACTCTTGATTCACCAATAGACCAGAACCACAACGGTCATTCTTTTTTTTTATTTATTTAATTTTAAGTAAAATCCAATAAAACCCATCTTTATTTAATATCCTCTGCTTATTTATTTATTTATTTTTCCATCAATTTTTTGTTCAGGTGGAAGGCGTTCCCCTGACAATGGCGACCTTGCCAGGATAGTACTCTGGATGCAACAGCTTTTGATGGTTCACCTGGTCGTGAGTATTACATTTAAGGTTGAAAAGGGTGAGTTCGTTAAGGTGTCAAGTCATTATTGGTAGTCTAGAGGACTTGCCTGTGTTTTGGTTCTTAGGTTAGGTTTAGAGGTTTACCCAAATTTTGTGGACCTGGGGAACTTCCATAATAACCTCTCCTGTCTGAACTGGTTTTTTTTATCAGTGAAGGCTGCTGAGCCCACTAGAGTACTTCCAAGTTGAAAATAGTATTTCATTTTCTTCTTTGGGAAGGTTAGAAAGTGTGCGGACGAGGTCCCTCTTTTGAAACAGACGTTTCAGTTATTATTTGTTTGGTTTGTGAAACCTTTTTCATGATGGAGTCTTTAGATTTCTGGTTAAGGGCTGGAAAAAGACATGGGATTTACAGGCCAGAGTCTTGATAGTTATATTACATCTAAAATGGCTATAGAAGAGAAAAAGGAACAGGAAAGACTAGCTTTAGCTAAAATGGAGGAAGAGAAAAAGGAACAGGAAAAACTAGCTCGGGAAGAGAAAAAGGAACAGGAAAGACTAGCTCGAGAAGAGAAAAAGGAACTGGAAAGAATAGCTCGAGAGAATGAAAGGATTACTCATGAGGACAAAAGAGAACAGGAAAGGATAGCTAGAGAAGACGGAGTTCAGGCAAGGGAAGTGGCCTTCAAGATGAAGGAGATTGAAGAAAAGGCAAAGCAGAGGGAGTTAGAACATTTAAGGTTGGAATTGGAAGCCAAGAAGGTAGAGCTATCTAAGCATAAAATAGATGAAGGGGTACTAGAATACCCTACCCATGAATCTAATATTAGGATGCCTCAAATACCACCTTTCACAGAGCAGGATGACATCGCGGCATATATCACTAGATTTGAGAACACTGCCACACTCTGTGAGTGGCCCTCTGATTCTTGGACTACAAGGCTTGGATTACTTCTATCAGGTACAGCTTTAAACGTATATTCCACCTTACCAGCTGACGTAATCACTGATTATCCTCTACTTAAGAAAGCTATATTACAGGCTTTCAAGAAAACCACCCATCATTACAGGTCTGAGTTTCGGCACACTAAAATATCCCCTAATCAGAATTATATGCAGTATCTGACAACCCTTTTCAGATTGTTTGATTGTTGGATTGATAGTACCGAAGTTGATCATGACTTTGATTCTTTACGCGACCTGATGGTAAGAGACCAATTCCATTCCTCGGTTAACTCTGACTTACGTATCTTTATTAAAGAACGAGACGTTCACACTGCTTCTGAAATGGCAAAAGCCGCTGATATTTATGCTTGCGCTCATAATAACTACCCTAAGGAGCGAGATAGATATAAATCTGTGTCATCTAAGCAATCTGAGGGAAACAAACCCTCTGACTCTCAGAATTCGCCGGCATTCACACTAAGATGTTTTAATTGTAATGAATTGGGACATCGACGGCCAGAGTGTCCAAAAGGAAAGGGTGAAAGTATTGGAATGTGCTTCACCCAATCTAATGTTAATGCACCTTTAAGTGATGGTACCGTAAATGGCATTAATGTTCCCACCATTCTTAGAGATACTGGTTGTTCTTGTATTGTAGTCTCAAGTAAACTCTTTCCTAACTTAGATTCAACTCTGTATAAAAGTACTAAATTAACTGACTATTTAGGAAGAAGTGATGTGTTTCCTACTCACAGATGTTTCATTAACTGCAAATGGTTTACTGGTTGGGTAGAGGCAGTGGTGGCCCCAATAACTTCATGTTCTGTTTTGGTTGGGAACATAGAAGGGGCGACCTTCCCATCTGAATTAGACTGTGTAAGGTTTTCAAATGATTCCGGAAAAGATGTTGAACAGAATACTTCTGTTTCTTCACTAGCATCTCCAGAAGTGATTCAACGGGATTACTCAATGCTGAGATTTGATAATCGGGAAGTTCTGGTAAAAACCTTAGAGAGACAGTCATCCAAACCAATCTGCACAGAAACTGATGAAATACCACAGGTGACTGAATCTTCCCCACAACTGGACGCGGTTAACGTCCTTACCAGAGCTCAGTCTAAGGTAAAACCAATCCATCCTTTAGTACTTTCCAAAGGAAAACCTGTTGAGCTGTCACACCTAGATTTGGAAGGTCTCCAGAAGACTTGTCCTTTCTTAGAGGAAATCCGTAAGCTAGCATTAGATGGCAATGAACTTAAAAGAGAGAACCTTACGTATAAATTCGAGTTCAAAAACAATCTTCTATACAAGACTATAGTGACCACTGACAATCCCAGTGATGTGGGACGAAGTCTATTAGTCATTCCTAGGGATTGTCGTGAGACTAATGAAAAATGCTCATGAGGTAACAGTCTCGGGCCATTTTACACGTCGGAAGACCTTGGATAAGATCAGACATTTATATTTCTGGCCGGGGATGTCCTCTGACGTTTATAAATTCTGTCGAGTGTTTCGGGGGGTCAACGCCCCCGCGACCTGATCTGTGACCAGGCCTCGTGGTGCATTAGGGCCAGATTAAGTAACAGTATGTTTATGTATATCTTGTGTAGTATATAGTGTTAATATAATGCCAGTGCTGATAAATGTACGGAAATTACATTACAAACATAATGAAGATACGATTCTGGATTAATGTTTAATTAATATGTTTTCGATTTTGTGTTAAGTGACGTGAAAGTGGATATAATTATGTTGAGGGGGGTTAGTGTTAGCTGTATGGTGTTAGCACGAGTATTGTGAAAACCTTTGTTATTGTGTAGCACTGTGTATTTCGAGGTAGGGTGTAGGCTGTGTTAGGTTAGTATTAGCACTATTATGTCTGTACTCAGTTTACTGGAGTTGTATCAGTGTTAATTCTGTGTTCATAACCTGTATCATTGTACCATATTACTATACGTTACTATAAATATTTAATACATTGTTCTAAACAAAATATAAAAAAAAATGTTCATTTGACCATGTTAATTCTTTGCCAAAGTGCAAGTGGCCGCTCACCTGCATTACAATATAAATCAGCATCGTCGGCAGTTTAACTGGTTCTCTCATGTTTCTTTAATAGTTATGCTAGCCAGGGCTTTTGAAGGACTTTGTAGGGGAAAACGTCAACGTAATGGACATTTTTGTATATAAATTAGTGTAGTGTAATTGTAATGGTGTTTACCAGAATGAGGGAAAGTTTGCCGCCTGCCACGCCACCTGGACAACTTACTTGGTAATCTGTGCTTCCGGTGGAATTTACTTCGATACGGATTCCCACGTGCCCTGGTAAGTTTCCATTTGTGGGATGTTAAATGGTGATTGTAATGACCAAATGGTCTTCAAGCGTTTGCACGTATCTCATGCCTTTCATAATTGCCCGGTCAGCATATACAGCGCCGGAGCCGCGTGTGCGGATAATAATTGATAATTTACCAGAGGTGTCTCCACACCTGCAACACTCCGGCAGACAGCCCCTGTTGTGTTCTGAGCATTTAATACTTCTGTGTGGAACGTGTCTTCAAACGTTCCCACAGAGTTGTGATCACCTGGGAATCTACATCAGTCATTCACTATCATCTAGTGACACTAATAAGCCATTGTCAACACGCGGCTACTACTCACCTTCCTCTAGACCAATACTCGCAACCCTACGTGGCTCCGCCTCCGCCACACTACTATACTATACACTACTATACAACTTATTAGTTCTTCAAGCTTAAGAATAAGTTCTATCCTGATTATAAGTCATTTTTACTTTATTTATATTATTTTATTTTATTTATATTATTATTATGGATATTCCATGATTATTTTTTTAGTTTATTAATTAAAGCTATAATTATTTCTCCAAATTAATTTTCATAAATGAGTTTTGTCAAATCCCTGACAGACCTGCCTAGCATGGACCAGTAGGCCTGAAAAAATATATACACAAATGCAGTATAATGCGATCCTTTATTAACTACGTTTCGCCCACACAGTGAGCTTTATCAAGTCACAAACAGATATACCTGGGTAAAGAGCTCACGAGTATATATTGGGAAGAGTCAGGTGGAGAATGTTGGGTATGTTGGATATGAGGCTGACCTGCATATGTTATGTAGGACAATGATAAAGAAGTTTCCTGGCAAGGAGTTCAGGATACTTCATCTGTTTGTGACTTGATAAAGCTCATTGTGTGGGCGAAATGTATTAATTAAAAGACCGCATTATGCTGCATTTGTGTTTATTTTCCATCGTGTCGGTATTTTATACCATTTATCTCCAGTAGGCCTACCATTGTGTTTTATTCATGAGTACTTCCGTTCTAAAATCTCACCTCTGGTACAAGGACCTCCCTGTGAAACACAAGAATCTCAGCTTGCGTGTTGCTTACCTTGGAGGCTAAGAGGTTATTGAAGGCGTGCATGACAGTGTGTCTGCGGGAGGGCGAGAGGTTGGTGGCCAAGGCGGCCTCACGGATGGCAGAGAGAGATGTGGGGAACCACGTGTTCCGTAGCTGGGCCCTTCCCGTCCTGGCTGCTGCACGCCACCTGGTGATTAACACGCTGAGCTCCACGCCCTCTCCTACACCCACGCCCCCGCCTCTGTAATACACGGTGTACTTAACAAAAATCCCAAGAACATAATAATGGAAAAACACTTCAGTAGGCCTACTGCCCATTCTTTGCAAGTTCCTATCAAATCCAATCATTTTTACTCCTACATTTGTCCAGCCTGTTAATATTTTATTTTTTATTAACACATCGGCCGTTTCCCATCAAGACAGGGTGGCCCAAAAAAGAAATACTATCATCATTCACTCCATCACTGTCTTGCCAGAGGCGTGCTTACACTACAGTTATAAAACTGCAACATTAACAACCCTCCTTCAGAGTGCAGACACTGTACTTCCCATCTCCAGGAATCAAGTCAGGCCTGCCGGTTTCCCTGAAACCCTTCATAAATGTTACCTTGCTTACACTCCAACAGCACGTCAAGTTCTAAAAACCATTTGTCTCCATTCGCTATCTAACATGCTCACGTATACTTGCTGAAAGTCCAAGCCCCTCGCACACAAAATTGCCTTTACCCCCTCCCTCCAACCTTTCCTAGGCCGAGCCCTACCCCACCTTCCCTCCACTACAGATTTATACACTCTCGAAGTCATTCTATTTTGTTCCACCATCTCTACATGTCCGAACCACCTCAACGACTTCCCCCTCAGCCCTCTGGATAATAGTTTTAGTAATCCTTCACCTCATCCTAATTTCCAAACTACGAATTCTCTGCATTATATTCACACCACACATTTCCCTCAGACATGACATCTCCACTGCCTCCAGCCTTCTCCTTGTTGCAACATTCACCACCCATGCTTCACACCCATATAATATAACTATTCTCTCACACATTCCCATTTTTGCTTCCATGGACAAAGTTCTTTGTCTACCCAGACTCCTAAGTGCACCACTCACATTTTTCCCCTCATCAATTCTATGATTCACCTCATCTTTCCTATATATCTGAATACATTCACATCCTCCATACTATCTCCCTTCAATCTGATATCCAATCTTTCGTCACCTAATTCTTTTGTTATCCTCATCACCTTACTCTTTCCTATATTCGCTTTTAATTTTCTTCTTTTACATACCCTACCAAACTCGTCCACCAATCTCTGCAACTTCTCTTCAGAATCTCCCAAAAGCACAGTGTCATCAGCAAAGAGCAACTGTGACAACTCTCACTTTGTTAGATTCTTTATCTTTTAACCCCACACTTCTTGCCAACCCCCGCGCATTCACTTCTCTTACAACCCCATCTATAAATATATTGAACAGCCATGGTGACATCACACATCCTTGTCTAAGGCCTACTTTTACTGGGAAATAATCTCCCTCTCTCCTATATACTCCAACCTGAGCCTCACTATCCTAGTGAAAACTCTTCACTGCTTTCAGTAACCTGCCTTTTATTCCATACATTTGCAACATTTGCTACATTGCCCCCTATCCACCCTGTCATACGCCTTTTCCAAATACATAAATGCCACAAAAACCTCTTTACCCTTATCTAAATACTGCTCGCCTATATGTTTCACTGTAAACACTTGGTCTACACACTCCCTACCTTCCCTAAAACCTCCTGTTACCTGGAGACCTGGAGTTTACCTGGAGGGGGTCAACGCCTCATGGTGGATCAGGGCCTGATCAACCAGGCTATTACTGCTGGCCGCACGTACAAGGTATACAGGCCTAGCTGACATCAATGACATACTAATATATATATAGAGCGCCTTGTTACGCAGAGAATTTCGGGCAGATTAGTTTAATTTCGTCCCAGGATGCGACCCACACCAGTTGACTAACACCCAGGTACCCATTTTATTGATGGGTGAACATGGACAACCGGTGTAAGGAAACACGCCCAATGTTTCAACCCTCGCCCCCCTCAAGGAAGTTTCCTTGACGCTGGTGAGGGTTCTTGATCTAGGGAATAGGATCTGTGCTTCAGTTCCCTGAATTTTTTTTTTTATATTTGAATTAAAATCGCAAATAATACATAACACATGATAACATAGAGTGCACAAATAACATGAAAACATGGGCACATATATCTCACCCCATATTACAAAAACACCCAGTGACGTCAAAATCAGGAACTACAACGCCACATGTTTATAAAAATATTCAAGATAAACAATTCACCATATACATTTCTACACAACCAGCCCTCAATACAAAATACAAACTCAGGCAAATTGAATTGCTATGCCATGATCCATGATAAAAGTTACAATACTGACAACAAAAGCTTACAAGGATGCCCAACATCCAACACGCTATTACATAATATGAATGGCAACAAGAAATACACCTACACAAAATAAACAAGCACAAACATAACAAAAAAAAAAAAAAAAAGAAAGAAACCGTCATAGAAGTTTCGTACAGGAACATAATGGTCGTACAATAATAATAATTAGAAAAACATAATGATCAGAACACATATATTGTACAACTTCACTATAAAAGCCACCGTATATGAGAAACACCATCACCTAGCCCCATATTTCCCATCACAGGCACAAACCCAGACATTTATGCTGTACTCTGTATACATCCAAAAGCATCCTCCCAATACTTGCCACATCCGTCTACTAGAGGTATCCTGGTCAGAACTATAAAAGTACAGTACAGGCTCACCAAACCATGTCCCCCACGGCTCTCCACCTGCAAAGTCGAAAGAACCCCCGTCGTTTCTCCCCTGATATAACCCCCCCTCCATCTTGTTTCCAGAAGTCTGAAGTCTTAATCCATACCTGTGCACATCATCCTTAGTCAAGCCATATCCCAAATCACCCCCCATGTCTGCGTCTGTCCTTACTGCAACTTGCATCCTCCTAATAAAAAACCCGTCTCTATGCCCACCTGAGACCCAAGGTCCCCCCCCCATTCACACAGACACATCACTACTTGCACACACCAGCCAGGAGCTGAGTCTCGACCCCTGCAACCACAATTAGGTGAGTACACCTAACCCCACATATCCCTGCCACCCCTCCTGAAACCCAACCTTTCCTCCGACCAGTCCCCTGTCATCGGCCGCCCGTCCCTCTCCCCAATGCATCCAAAGACATAAACCTATAACACGCCGAAAAAGCCCCTTCCCAACGTCTCCCATACAGATCCTGGTTCCTAAAGTGCGTTCTATAAAAACGAGCTGCCAATGCCTTGATTCGAACCGCACCCCTCACCTCCCTCATACCCCAGGATACAAGTATAAAATCCAAGACTAGATACACCAAAGCCCTTCGAACGTCGTCCTGACAGCCCTTAAGAGCGATACCCCCCTCCCACGCCCCTAACTACTCTTCCAAACCATACCCGCACGTCATCCAACCCTTCACAGAAAAATACGGAATGATACACCGTATCCAAAGACTCGCAATGAGGACACAACCCATCTCTTACTAAGCCCATGCAGAAAAGCTGTGCCCGCGATGCCAAAATGCCATGCAGGAAACGGTATCCAGTTTCCCTCACCCTCGACGGAACTTTCACCTTTCAAAACCAGTACGACACCCGCTTCCAGTCATATAGTGGGAACTCCGCTTTTCCATATACTACCTCCTTGTTGTCCCCCACTTTATCGAGATTACTCACCTTAAACTTCCCGGGGTCCCTCACAACCAACAAAACCCTTAAGATCTCCTCACATACTAAAACATCCCTGCCTCCCCACCACCTCCGCACCACTCGCATAATCTGATCTACCCATGCCCCACGATACCCTCCCCTAACCAGAAATTCCTGCTTCACATAAACACCAAATAATCTACGATGCAAGGGTATTAACCCCAACCCCCCTAGCCCCACCCTTGCCATTACTATTCCCTGATTCAACCAGTGCCTACCGTAACCCCAAATAAACCTCAAGACTCTCTTCTGCAACCTTGCAATATCCTCATCAAGAAAAGGGTACACCGCACCCACGAACCACAACCTACTATAAATGAGCATATTAACAACTATTATCCTTTGCAAAAGGGTCACCTCCCAAGGTTTCCAGCTCCCCAATCGTGCAAGAGCCACATCCACAACCACCCCTGAATTAATTCTTCGTGCCAATTGAACATCCCTACTAAAAGACACCCCCCATATCTTTAAACTGTCTGCTAGCACCCACCCACACATTCTTCCCAATGCCCCCCTACCCACGTACCCACGTCCATCAACTTTGACTTTGCTCTATTTACTCACATCCCCGTAGCTCTCCCAAAAAAACCCACAATTATATCCACATTCACTAAACCCTCCTCACTGCCCACCAGAATTGAAATGTCATCGACGTAACCCACAATTCCGGGGCCCATCAAAGAATCCCCCACCTTTTCCCACACCCCTTCCCTTACCAACCTATGAAAGGGGTCCTGAAGACACGCAAAAAGAAGCTGTGACACGCAAAAAGAAGCTGTCACAGCCCCCTCCCCATGCCCACAGCCTCCCCCAACTTCCCATTAACCTGTACCCTGAACTGTGCCTCCTCATAAAGCACCCTTCCCCAACCCACCACCTCATCCCCAAAACCCTGCCTCTTTAAAATGTCCCACAACATTGCCTGTTCCACCCTATCATACGCTGTTTCCCAGTCCAAGCTAAGGACACCCCTTCCCCGTCCGCCCTTCCACAAAATCCCTAATTCGTAGATGCCCCATCCGCATACTTCGTTCCAGTACCCCAAATTGCCCCCCATCCAACAATCCTTCCAAGACCCCCTACATGCGATTACCCAAGATGTTGGCAAAAATCTTGTAATCCGCACAAAGAAGAGTAATCGCCCTATAACCTTTCAAAGTATCACTATTCTGACCCTTGGGAATCAAAACCACAATCCCCGTCCTTTGCTCAACGCCCATTTTACCCTCCACCTTCATGGCATTAAACACTCTCAGCAACACCTCCCTCATCACCTCCCAATGCCTAACATAAAAAACCCCAGGAATCCCATCGATTCCGGGCTCCTTCCCTCAATGTAACTCCCGCACCGCTCTCTCCACCTCCTCCTCCGTAATGTCACCTTTCAACCCCACCCTCGCATCCCCACTTATACCCTCCATGATGCCCTCCAAAACCATCCCCCCTGCCTCCACATCACGTTCCAATCCTCCCATTTTCTGACGAAACCACTGCTCAGCATACCCACACATTCCTTCAATTGTGTTCACCACCTGTCCCACCCTATACCCACCCATCGCCTCCTCCACGCTCAATGACATAACCGTCATTTTCCTACATCGACCCTGAAATTTGCGCAATTTATCCCCCCACAAAAGGTCTTCCACTCCACCTCTAATCCTGATAGCTTGAAACCTCTCGTTCTGTATGTCCCTCAACTGCCCACGTTAATTTTCAATTTCCCCCTGCCTCTGCCAGCCCATTTCCCCACAGCAATCCCTCAGCTGCACCTCCAGGTATTTCTGTTTCCCAAAACGGTACCGTGCATATTCCCTGCCCACCCTCTGATAAAAGTCCCTAATATCCACCTTCGCTCTCCCAGTCCACCAACCGACCACATCAACAATACCCCTCCCCTCTCCCCACAGCCTCTCCCACCAATCCATAAAAACCTCCCGGTGCCTCTCCCCACTCATTAACCTTGTATTCAATTTCCAATAACCTGGATATGTGGCCACAGCCCCCTATCACCCAAGCTCTGATAACACACCCCTGTGATCTGAGAGCCTTACGTCCAGACAACTAACCCGTCCAACCTGCACCACCCTCAATGCATATATTCTATGTAACCTTGCCGTGTATCCCCGTTGAAAAAACGTAAAATCCACAATCCCAAGCCCCCCCCCCCCCGAACTGCGTCCTCAACCCCAACCACCCCCAAAATCTCACTCAATGAGCCCAAAACACAACCAGACCCACGCGGTTCAACATCTTTCTCCTGAATCCCACAATTCCAGTCCCCATCTATTACTGCTACCATTGGCAATCTCCTCAGAGCATACACCAATTTATCTCTAACAAAATCTTCCTTACATCAACGATTATGCACCACCAGCATATACACACCTACCAAAACAATCTGGATATCCCCCACACCCCTTCGACCCTCACAATTCTCCCCCCCCTTCTTCCCAAGCCTTTAAACGAAAAGAACTGGTCAGACTTATCCCTATGGCAACCCCACCCTTGAGACCTCCCAAACTACCCGTTTACATCTCATATCCTTTCAGCCGTAAGTCACATCCACACCTAAAATTGTACTCCTGGAGGATGCACACATCAACTCTCATGCATCGCAAAGTCATCTCAAGCCAACATCTCTTTACCTCCGTACGGAGGCCATTTACATTTATGTTTAAACACCTGAATATACCAACGGGGGTTTACCTTTCGACTTTGCTACCCTAGGTGCACCAACAGCAGCCGGTACCTCCTTTGCACCACCTCCTTTTATACCCTTCCTGCCTAACTTCCCCATTACCCCCCTCCTTTTCAGCCTCGACCACCTCCACTGAAATCTTTTTACCGGTCCTCTGGCCCGGGGTGAGCACGTCATTCTCAGCCATACTACTTGACCTTTTCTGCAATTTCCCTGTTTCTTCCATTTCCCCATCCTCCTCCCCCCTGTGCACCTCCACCACCACTTTCCCGAACTTCCTGCTATCGGCAGATTCCCCTTCAACCACACATTCATTCTCAGTACTCGACGGCACCACCTCAAAATCCCTTTTATTCTCCTGGTCCACCGACACAGGGCCATCCAACATCCTGCACAAATCCTCCATCAAAGGGGTAACCAGGCCATCTGCCATACTCAGTTGCCCCTGATTCTCCACATCCAGACCCAGTTCAGGCAACGACTCCAGCGAAGATGATGGCAAAGTGGATACCACCACCTCCGACGCCTCAACCACATCACTCCATCTCCTGCCAAGCTCCTTGGCACGATGAAGCCCATCCTCAGCCCCTTCTTCTCCCTGCTGACGGCCTTCTCCCTGACGATGCTGTTGATATTCCTTACGATGCTCACCAGACACCGCTACATGTCCTGTCACACCACATAGACGGCAGGTTCGCACTTGGCCAGGATACGTCACATAAACCTGCATCCTAAAGACGTCCATCTGCACATATGATGGTATCTGCCTTCTGAGGGACATCTTAAGGGAGAAGGTTCCTTCTGGCATTCCGGCATAAACTCCATGAGCCCAGCAGCCCACCGTAATCGCATGAATTACTCCATACTGTTGGAATACCTCCCTCACATCCATCTCCCCGGCCTCAAATGGAGCATTTCGGATCTTGATCCAAGTGTAATGAGCTGAAACATCATGAAGACGCACCTCTAGGCTCGAGTTGATGATGATCCTTGCCTCCTGGTACTTGTCAACAATGGCTTTGTAGGCACAGCCGGTGTTAAATTTTACCTAGATCCTTCCTGCACCATTCAAAGAAATTCTATATATATCCTCATGTGGAATCTGGTATGTGTCCCTGATAATCAAGGGCAACAGGACATCTGCGTTGTTCAGGTAAATCGCTCCCTAGAGAAGTTCAATACACATAGTATTAACTCTGCGTCGATACTGGTCCGCCATATTGTGGGAAAACCAGTTCCCTGAATTAAGCCTGAATACCTTCCATCCCTCCCACAGGCGCTGTATAATCCTACGGGTTTAGCGCTTCCCCTTCATTATAATAATAATTCTACCCAAACCGGAAATCGAACCCGTACACTCACTGTGTAAAGCGAGAGCTTTGGCCACCAGGCCATAGATGCAAACATAATAATAAAAAGTCACTGACAAAAGCAACTTTAATACAAACATCATATATATGTGGATATACGGTGATACCTGGCAGATCCGGCCTTCCATTATCCGAACCTCGCCAATATCCGAACAGACCCTGGGAAAGGGCAAAATTCTAAAATTATTACCAAAACATCCAAACAGCCATTCGGATACGGCAGAAGGCTGAATCAAACTTAACGCGCACTTTAGTGTATCTGTTGGCCACTAGGAACAGCGATCTTTGCCTTCCTTTTAGCATTATTACAGCTGTGTTTTGTCCTAGCTATCTTGTGTATGGCACAAAGAGGGACAGGATTGTGCTTACTTTAGAAAAAAAAGAATGAAATATTGTCCCCAAAGGCTGGGGAAAAAACTACAGAAGACAACGTGCAGGACTGGCAAGAGAGTGACGAAGACGACCCTGGTGTGCAATCTCTGACGGATGCAGAGATTGCAGAATCAGAGTTGTACCCGGAACATTCCGAAAGTGACGACGATGACGACGACCCAATGCCTCCAAGACCAAAAACTTCAGCAGCAAGGACAGGTGTCGAAACACTTTTGGAGTAATTGGAATATCCACTGTTCACAACCCATTTGAAAAGTTGTTGTCCTGTGGTCTGTGAAATCCAGGAGGCTGTTATTCGAGCCCAGAGTGTCTGGTCCCACCACCAGACGATGTTGGACTCACTTTTTAAACTTACAACGCCGTCGCCAAATGCGATATGGCGGTACGGATGCACATTTTTTCCACCCTCACGTATCCGGAAGCACCCTGCTTCTGAACCAGTCTCGGCCCATATAGTTCGGATATGAGAGGTATCACTGTATAGTCGTAGAGAAGTTATAAGTATCTTCTCCAAGGCCTGCGCTGTATAACCCCTGTGGTTTAGCGCTTCTATTTGATTATAATAATAATAATTCTCCAAGGCCTGATCGCAGACCAGGCTTCCTAGGTTAAAAAGTAAATATTACAGGATTAGGAACTATTAATAAGAACGCAGGAGGAAAAGGCACATGTATGCTAGATATAAGACGAAGTTTGTGAGTGTTACCTGTTATTTTACATGTGAAAGTAAAAATTTATCCGTAAACGTAAGAATATATTAGTGAAGGTAAGAATGTTGTTGCTACAGAGCTTTATCATGTAAAGTATATGATAAGAAGAGGAGGAAGAGGGTGTGTCAACAACTGATAGTGCAAACATTTATTTTATTATCAAAACTAAGCGCTAAACTCATACAGTGCTGTAGGGCAGGGTGTGCTTAAGAAAGCCAAAATGACTAGTGGAAAGACTATTGTGTCTCTAAATACCACACCAAACATGTATTTAGTACACGTTTCATCAACTTGCGATGGACTACGGTCGCTGACTTATAAGTGTTGACTCAAGTTCTGGAAGCTTATTATTATTATGAAAACTAAGCGCTAAACCCCCAGGGTCATACAGCGCTGCAGGGTAAAGGTTGTAAGGTCGGTGAGGAGTCCTAGAAGAGGTGTAATCAAACGTTGTGTAATAAATCTGTTGCTGGCAAAAAGTCCAGGGAGTCTGTGTCAAAGGTGGGGCCGTCAGCGAGGAGGGAAGATAAAGTAAGGATGTTAGAGCGGTGACGACGTCGGAGGTCAATTCTGTGAGCTCGCTGATAGACTGCAGAGTCCAAAAGAATATAGAAAACTGAAATTAGAACCTGACAATTCGCACAGAGTAGAACTGGGCGCCTCTCCATGAGATTCCCATGAGTGAGACCTGTGTCCCCGATGCGAAGACATCAATGATAGAAGACCAGGATCCTAATGACGGTTCAGAGTGTAATTTGTTATGAATCAATTCAAACCATTGTTGCTGCCAATGATTGAAAAGGTAGAGAAAATTAGAGAAAAATAATCTGAGAAAAATAATCTGAGATTGGAATACCTCTATATGATCGCACAGCAGTCTGCCTGCTCGTTTCTCTGATCATCAACATGCCCAATTACCCAGCAGAAAATGATTTCTTTGTTTTTGCTAGAAATGCGGCGCAACCAAAGTTGTATACATGAACTAGGGGATGAGGCGAATTAAATTTTTTGATAGCTTGCAAAACACTAAATGAGCTCGAGACTACCACAGATGTTGAGGTAGGCTGGACGCAGTACGGATAATTGCTATGAGAACTGCATACAATTCATCTGTGAAGATGCTAGCTGAGTCTAATAATTGACCTCGCAGAACACTGTCTAGAAACACTGCTGCAAACCCGACAATGTTAGAGGTTCTAGAACCATCTGAGTTGACTGTTGAAGTAAGAGATACAGAGGCACTTGAGGGAGCAGGCACCACTGAAGTCTGGCGCCGTCTAGCGACCCTGGAGTAAGAGAGCCGTGGGAGTCTCTTTTGGAAACGGAGATAGGAAACTCCCATGGCATAAGAGAAGCCGTCTTTTTCTTTAAGACAACGAATCTCCCTTTCTCAAGAAAATTGGGCGTGACATGCTATGAGTATGTTACATTTTATTCTGCGTATGTCACACTCCCATATAGGCTGCATCCCAACCAGCGAACCAGGTGCTAAGGGTTTAACGATCAATAGGGTACCCGTTGTTAAATCAGTACCTGGGTTCATTGGTCAATCACAGACAAGCCCACGAAAGCGGGCTTGTCTGTAAGAGAATTGACAGACTTGCTTGCACCGCTGGTTGAGCACGGTGCATTCTCTGGCTTTTCCTTCTGCCATCTTTTGTCACCGTGGTGTACACTTACTATTCCACTTCTGTGCATATTGTACATAGTGTACATACTTGTATATATCTGGCAAATTATATCTGGTGAAAGAAAATATAAGTCACATATTATTGTCGAGTTTTGTTTGCTCCACTTTGAATCCTGTTTTGACCAGTTGGCACGCCATACTGTACCTGTGTCCGTAATATCGGGCAACTGCGAGACTAGGCTGGGTGTCCCTCTTTGCAGTTAAGGCATGAGGGAGAGTGGCTGCAGGATGGAATGTTATGGTCAGCAGCACCGCTGACAGGGCGTTCTGCCTCTGACCTGCAATATTTCGCCTGGTGGCCGAAGCGCCAGCTTTTTCTACATTGTTGCTAGGTAGGATCACCTCCTGCACTGTTAGGCGTTGTTCCGCTACTTAAACAGATGGTGGGAGTCAAGAGTTAGCCTCGCTATATTACAAGAATAACTCCTCCGCCTGCGGACAGGGTATATGTAAGTGTCAACCTGTAATTGCTTGCAGGATTATGTTTGTACCGTCGCTTCCACTTTCTATACGAGTGCAGTTTTGAAAAAAGTATGGAAATTGAGTGACAGGTACTTTCCAGCTTCTGCTTCTGCTCTTAGGGATGGTGGGGTCAGCACTGCAAATCCTACTGAAGTTGCCACGGTATTCGAAAATCATCTTGTCCCTATCTCTCAGGGGCTCCAACTATCTTCCTCGTTTCTTTCCCCCAAGTCTATCTGGGAGTTATTGCCTTTAGACTTTTCTTCTAGCAGAGACGAGTCTTATAATGTACCTTTCTGTTTGCTGATCGTCGGCAGCTGGACCTGATGGCACTCATATTAGGATGCAAATGCTTCCTAAGTATTTTTAATCTTGCTTGGTCGCAGGGGGGTTCTTGCCTTTTCCTAAACCAGGTACTTCGGGCCATAATGACTTACATTATTGACCCATAGCTCTTACCAGAGTAGTCTGTAAGTTGATGTTACGTCTGGTAAATAGACGTTTGGTGTGGTATTTAGAGATACATTAAAGTCTTTCCACTCGTCAATTTGGCTTTCGTAATGGCCGTTTCACTATTGACCCCGTACTTTGGTTAGATACCTATGTTCGTAATGCCTTTTGCTAGTAATTACTCTGTTATCGCAGTCTTTTTTAACCTTGAAGAAGCATATGTCACTACTTGGAGGTATAACATATTAGGCCAAGCTTATTCCTTATGCCTCGGGGCAATCTGCCACTTTTCCTTAAAAACTTCTTGTATGAGAACCATTTCTGTGTCTGGGTTGATAATCTTCTTTACCCTAACAATATCCTGGCTCAAGGTGTCCCTCAGAGATGTGTCCTTAATACCATTCTTTTTCTACTAGCTATTACTGATCTGGCCTCTATTCTCCAATCTAATATTTGGTTATCACTTTATGTTGATGACTCTGCTATAGCTTGTGCAGGCGCTGACTGTCGCCTAGTAGTAGCCTCTCTCCAGAATGCTATCGACCGTGTTTCCCATTAGCCATTACTCATTTGTTTAATTTTTTTGGTACTAAAAAAAACACCAGATTCCTTTTACTAAAAGTTCTGTTGTGTCTAATAATCCGCTAAACCTGTATGGTTTACGGATCTCTGAACGTGATACGGCGGATCGTCGAACTCTCCTTCGACTTCATTCAGCCTTAATTTGATCGTAACTAGACTATGGCGACCAGGTATATTCTGCGGCCTCTCCTGCAATTCTTTCTAAACTTGATCACATTCATCATCATCATCATTTACGTCTAGGTGCTTTTCGCTCCTCACCTGACGAGAGCCTATATGCAGAGGCGAAAGTTCCATCCTTGAACGATCGGCGTGATGACCATTGCCTCTGATATTTTATCTGCTCTCATGACCTTCACGATCCTTCTACGTACAGACGTTAGTAGAGGTCAATTATTTATCTGCCCCTATTTACTCTATGTTCGTCTTCACTCGTTCTTGGCTTCTCTTCAATTGCCGCGTTTATATGTCCATCTAGCATCTAACCTTTTACTTCCCTCATGATATTTTTCGATAGTTGGAGTCTGTTCTCCCTCACTGCCGTGTGCGAAAGATCAAATTCTCCCTCACTGCCGTGTGCGAAAGATCAAATTCTCCCTCACTGCCGTGTGCGAAAGATCAAATTCTCCCTCACTGCCGTGTGCGAAAGATCAAATTCTCCCTCACTGCCGTGTGCGAAAGATCAAATTCTCCCTCACTGCCGTGTGCGAAAGATCAAATTCTCCCTCACTGCCGTGCGCGAAAGCTCAAATACCTACAGTTGCTTCTCGCTCCTTTTTTTTCAGCCACTTCCTGTCTCATTCTCATGCTGTTGTTGTTTACACTGATGGATCCAAATTCTCTTACGGTTTCGGGTATGCAGCAGTGTACCCGGACAGTGTTGCAGTTCCAACTTTCAGAACTGCAACTTCCCAACCCCCGCCCCCCTTCAAGATACACATGCTGTATGTTTCAGCTACAAAACTGCAACATTCCCACGCTTCCAACACAGTGAGGTCAATAAAGGATTGCATTATACAGCGTGAGGGAGATGAACCTGGTGTTGGGATGGAGGGATTGCATTATACAGCGTGAGGGAGATGAACCTGGTGTTAGGATGGAGGGATTGCATTATACAGCGTGAGGGAGATGAACCTGGTGTTGGATGGAGGGATTATTTCTTGGGTAGCATTGAAAATTAGGTTGAACAAATATTCTGTTAGTGGGATGGAATGTGAAGGACCTGCCTAGTATGGGCCAACAGGCCTGCTGCAGTGTTCCTCCTTTCTTATGTTCCTTTCTTATGTTCTAATTGCATTATACAGCGTGAGGAGATGAACCTGGTGTTGGGATGGAGGGATTGCATTATACAGCGTGAGGGAGATGAACCTGGTGTTGGATGGGAGGGATTGCATTATACAGCGTGAGGGAGATGAACCTGGTGTTGGATGGGAGGATTGCATTATACGTGAGAGATGAACCTGGTGTTGGATGGAGGATTGCATTATACAGCGTGAGGAGATGAACCTGGTGTTGGAGGGGAGGGATTGTATTATACAGCGTGAGGAGATGAACCTGGTGTTGGATGGAGGGATTGCATTATACAGCGTGAGGGAGATGAACCTGGTGTTGGATGGGAGGGATTGCATTATACAGCGTGAGGGAGATGAACCTGGTGTTGGGATGGAGGGATTGCATTATACAGCGTGAGGGAGATGAACCTGGTGTTGGATGGGAGGGATTGCATTATACAGCGTGAGGGAGATGAACCTGGTGTTGGATGGGAGGGATTGCATTATACAGCGTGAGGGAGATGAACCTGGTGTTGGGATGGAGGGATTGCATTATACAGCGTGAGGGAGATGAACCTGGTGTTGGATGGGAGGGATTGCATTATACAGCGTGAGGGAGATGAACCTGGTGTTGGATGGGAGGGATTGCATTATACAGCGTGAGGGAGATGAACCTGGTGTTGGATCGGGAGGGATTGCATTATACAGCGTGAGGGAGATGAACCTGGTGTTGGATGGAGGGATTGCATTATACAGCGTGAGGGAGATGAACCTGGTGTTGGATGGGAGGGATTGCATTATACAGCGTGAGGGAGATGAACCTGGTGTTGGATGGAGGGATTGCATTATACGCGTGAGGGAGATGAACCTGGTTTTGGGGATGGAGGGATTGCATTATACAGCGTGAGGGAGATGAACCTGGTGTTGGATGGGAGGGATTGCATTATACAGCGTGAGGGAGATGAACCTGGTGTTGGGATGGAGGGATTGCATTATACACGTGAGGGAGATGAACCTGGTGTTGGATGGGAGGGATTGCATTATACGGCGTGAGGAGATGAACCTGGTGTTGGATGGGAGGGATTGCATTATACACCGTCAGGGAGATGAACCTGGTGTTGGATGGGAGGGATTGCATTATACAGCGTGAGGGAGATGAACCTGGTGTTGGATGGGAGGGATAGATTGACGTAGGTGATTTATGGAAGTATCATGATCAGCGTAGGGAGAATGAACCTGGGTTGATGGAGGATAGATAGAATTATGGAAGTAATGTAGTAGGATGTTTGGGGTGAAGATAGATCAAGGAAGTGGAATGTAGTAGATGAGGGTGAACATGATCCAAGGAAGTGGAATGTAGTAGATGAGGGTGAACATGATCCAAGGAAGTGGAATGTAGTAGATGAGAGTGAACATGATCCAAGGAAGTGGTCACTATCTAAACTCGTATTTGTGTACAGGAGCTGTACTTTCAGCTTCAATAACTGCAGCATCCTCTCTCCTCGTTTAGAGTGCAACCAATGTAATTCCTATCCCCAGAACTAAAGCATCCTCTTCCATTCATCAGAATGCAGACACTGTACATCATTCATTCATAACTGCAACATCCTCATCACTCCTTCAAAGTGCAGGCACTACATTTCCCACCTCCAGAGCTATAACATCCTCTTCCATCCTTCAGGGTGCAGGGTGTGTACTTATTACTTTCAGGACTGCACCTTCATCAATCCTCCTCCAAAGAGCAGGTAATGTACTTCCTACCATCAGAACTCTAATATCTCCACCCCTTCTTCTGGTTGCAGGCAACGTCCTGCAAAATCCTTGCCACACTGGAGTGGTGAATATGGTACAATTTTAGAGGTGGTATGTACAGTGACTATACGCTTTAGGGTGTGTGGGAATTTTACCTTCCAGGCCTGTGCTCTGATGGGTGAATAACAATGTTAAAATATTGTAGGCAGATGTAAAGTGACTTCACTCTAAGGGTTGGGTGAATATGTTGCAGTTTTGAAGGTAGGAAGTACAGCGACTGCAATATGAAAGTAGAAGGAGGATATTACAATTCTAAAGATGAGAAGTAGAATGCATTGGCTCTGATGAAGGATAGAAATGTTAGAATGGTGATGATGGGTATTACAGTGCCTGTACTCTCGATTGATGGATTGGATGCTTCAGTTCAAGATGTGCGAAGAGTGGAAAATACAGTACCTGCGCTCTGAAGGATGAATTAAGAAGCTGATGTTATGAAAAAGGGTGCACCATGTTGTGAAGGAGGATGAGTATGTTGCAGATGTGGAGGTGGGAATTACATCCCTACTCATCATTGTGATGATGAGTAGGTATAGTAACTTCACACCTGGGACGTTAAATACGGTGTCTACTCTAAAAAGGGTGAGTGAAGATGTTGCAACTCTTTATGTGAAAAGTACAGTGTTTGCACTCTGAAGAATGGATGAGTATCGTGAGTGCCTGCACTCTTAAGAATGGGTAATCATGTTTTCCTTCTGGAGGTTGCAAGTACAGTGCCTTCACTCTCAACGAGTAGCGAACATGTTACAACACCAAGAAAGATGTGTGAGGGAATGTTATATTTCAGGATTTGGAAAAAACTGAGCTTAAGATTATGAAGTTGAACGTGTCTCCAGACTGAGGAACTGACCACCTCAAACCTCTTCAAGGTTCTGCCCTCAGTCTACAGATTCGCCAAAATGAGTTAGCGAAACTTTTCGGAATGATTTCCAACTTTTGCTCATGTATCGTACCTATCTATTTGTCGGTACTGTGTACCATTATTATATTCATGGAGGCGCTGTACTTCCCCTCTCCATACCTGTAACATCCCCACACCTAGTTCAGGAGCTGTACTTCCCACCTCCAGAACTGCAACATCCTCAGTCATCCTTCATGCATCATTGACAGTACTTCCTACCACCAGAACTACAATATCCTCAGTGTTTTCTTTTTTAAAGTGAAGGCTCTAAACATCCTACCTCCAGAGCTAGAACATCCTCACCCCTCCTTCAGAGTGTAGGCACTGTGATTTCCCGCAAAAGAGCTGTAACATCCCGTAAATCATTCTTTTTGAAGGCACTGTACTTCCCACCAGTTGTACTGTAAAAATCCCCACCCATCCTTCAGACTGCTGCCACTGTAAGTACTGCCTCCAGAATTAAAAGAATCTTTAATGCCTCTTATTCGTTTACCATTGCTGGTATTGTTCAAGTATCAAGAAGAAATGCAGTAAGATGTGTACGTCGCAGTCCCAGTCTGGATGTTGATCAAACTCAGCGTAAGAAGAATATTGAAATATACGACACTTACCCATCTTGTATGTCGACGAGACTCAGCGTGTCGAGGGGTCTGAGTGCTTGGGCCATAACTGTTCTTACTGCTGGTGGGAAGCTGGCCATGGCACGACTCAAGGCGCGTCTCTCCTGCCTTACCCACGGCACTCGCTCCACGCCCATCACATCATACCTTGTCGTTTAAAACTTCATTTTAAAATATTGCATGAATCAAAAGTATTTAATAATATCACAGAATCTAAATCTTAAGTTTTCAGCTTAAGTTCAGTATTAATTTTAAGATATTTTTTTCCCAGAATTGCTTCTACGGCCTGCGTGATCAGACCAGCCAGGAAGCCTAGTCTGAGACCGAGAGAAAGAGGAATCCACTTCAAATAGACAACAGGGAGGAAGATTTAAATTTGCAAAACAATTACTGAAGACCAAACAATTCAACAATTCAAACATATAAATGTATAAATTCAAGGATTATGTTAATTAAAGTAAGGGTCAGATGCGAAAAATGGGTATAATAAGTGTGTATGCACTTGGAAAAGAGAGAAGTGTAGAGGAGAAAGAGAGAGAAATTTTCGGAGATGTTTAGCTAGTGTGTAGGAACTTTTGAACCAAGTGAGAGACTAATTGTGGTAGGGGACCTAAATGCTAAAGTAGAAGAAACGTTTAGAGAGGGTGTGGTAGGTAAGTTTGGGGTACCAGGTGTAAATGATAATGGGGGTTGGGATCTGATTGAACTTTGTGTAGAAAGGGGTTTGGTTATAGGTAATACATATTTAAAAAAAAGAGAATAAATAAGTATACAAGATATGATGTAGGCGTAATGACAGCATTTTGCTAGACTACGTATTGGTAGATAAAAGACTGTTGGGTAGACTTCAGGATGTACATGTTTATAGAGGAGCCACATATATATCAGATCACTTTTTAGTTGTAGCTACAGTGAGAGTAAAAGGTAGATGGGATACAAGGAGAATGGAAGCACGAAGTAAGAGAGAGGTGAAGGTTCATAAACTAAAGGAGGAGGCAATTAGGGTAAAATATAAACAACTATTGGAGGACAGATGGGCTAGTGAGAGTGTAGGCAATGGGGTAGAAGATGTATGGGGTAAGTTTAAGAATGTAGTGTTAGAGTGTTCAGCAGAAGTTTGTTTTATTAAGAGCGTGGTGAAGCAATGTAAAAAGAGAGCAAATGAGAGAGTGGGTGAGATGTTATCAACAAATTTTGTTGAAAATAAGAAAAAGTTTTGGAGATTAATAAGTTGAGGAAGCCTAGAGAACGAAAGGATTTGATAGTTAAAAATAGGAGAGGAGAGTTATTAAATGGAGAGTTAGAGGTATCGGGAAGATGGAGGGAATATTTTGAGGAATTGTTAAATGCTGATGAAGACAGGGAAGCTGTGATTTCGTGTATAGGGCAAGGAGGAATAACATCTTGTAGGAGTGAGGAAGAGCCAGTTGTAAGTGTGGGAGAAGTGTGTGAGGCAGTGGGTAGAATGAAAGGGGGTAAAGTAGCTGGGATTGATGAAATAAAGATAGAAATATTAAAAGCAGGTGGGGATATACTTTTGGAATGGTTGGTGCTATTATTTAAGAAATGTATGGAAGAGGGTAAGGTACCTAGGGATAGGCAAAAAGCATGCATACTCATTTTGTATAAAGGCAGAGGGGACAAAAGATTGTGTAAAAATTATAGGGGAATAAATCTGTTGAGTATACCTGGTAAAGTGTATGGTAGAGTTATCATTGAAAGAATTAGAAGTAAAACGGAGAGCAGGATAGCAGCTGAACAAGGAGGCTTTAGGACGGGTAGGGGTATGAACACCAAGTGTTTACAGTGAAACATATAGGTGAACAGTATTTAGATAAGGGTAAAGAGGTTTTTGTGGCATTTATGGGTTTGGAAAAGGCGTATGATAGGTTGCAGATGTATGGAATAGGAGGTAGATTATTGAAAGCAGTGAAAAGTTTTTACGAGGATAGTGAAGCTCAGGTTAGAGTATGTAGGAGAGAGGAATATTATTTCCCAGTAAAAGTAGGCCTTAGACAGTGATGTCTGATGTCACCATAGTTGTTCAGTATATTTACAGATGGGGAGTTGTAAGAGAATTGATTGCTCGGGTGTTGACAAGAGGTGTGAGGTTAAAAGATAAGGAATCTAACACAAAGTGGGACTTGTCACAGTTGCTCTTTGCTGATGACACTGTGCTTTTGGGAGATTCTGAAGAGAAGTTGCAGATGTTGGTTGATGAGTTTGGAAGGGTATGTAAAAGAAGAAAATTAAAGGTGAACATAGAAAAGAGTAAGGTGATGAGGATAACAAAAAAAATTAGGTAACGAAAGACTGGATATAAGATTGGAGAGATTGAGTATGGAGGTGAACGTTTCTAGATATTTGGGAGTGGACGTGTCAGCAGATGGGTCTATGAAAGATGAAGTGAATCATAGAATTGACTAGGGGAAAAAGGTAAGTGGTACACTGAGTAGTCTGTGGAGACAAGAGCTTTATCCATGGAAGCAAAGAGGGGAATGTGTACTCACCTAATTGTACTCACCTAATTGTGGTTGCAAGGGTCGATACTCAGCTCCTGGCCCCGCCTCTTTGCTGTCCGCTACTGGGTCTCTGTTCTCCCTGCTCCATGAGCTTTATCATACCTTGTCTTAAAACTATGTATGGTTCCCGCCTCCACTATATCGTTCGCTAGACTATTCCACTTCCTAACTACTCTATGGCTGAAGAAGTGCTTCCTAACATCCCTTTGACTCATCTGAGTCTTCAGCTTCCAGTTGTGTCCCCTTGTTTCTGTATTTCCTCTCTGGAACATCCTGTCACTATCTACCTTGTCGATTCCCTGCAGTATTTTGTATGTCGTTATCATGTCTCCTCTAACCCTTCTGTCCGCCAGTGTTGTTAGTCTTATTTCCCTCAACCTTTCTTCATATGGCATTCCCCTGAGCTGTGGAACTAGCCTTGTCGCAAACCTTTGCACTTTCTCTAATTTCTTGACGTGCTTGACCAGGTGTGGGTTCCAGACTGGTGCTGCATACTCTAGTATGAGCCTGACGTACACGGTGTACAGTGTCTTGAACGATTCCTTGTTAAGGTAATGGAACGCTAATCTTAGGTTTGCCAGTAGCCCATATGCTGCCGCGGTTATCTGGTTGATGTGTGTTTCCGGAGACGTGCTTGGCGTTATACTCACCCCAAGATCTTTCTCCTTTGATGAGGTTTGTAGCCTTTGTCCACCTAGCCTGTACTCTGTCAGCGGTCTTCTTTGCCCTTCTCCGATCCTCATGACTTTGCATTTGGTGGGTTAAATTCGAGAAGCCAGTTGCTAGACCAGATGTCAAGCTTGTCCAGGTCTCTTTGAAGTCCTGCTTGGTCTTCATCCGATGTGATTTTCTTCATTAATTTCACATCATCTGCGAACAGAGACACTTCTGAGTCTATCCTGTCCGTCATGTCATTCACATATACCAAGAATAGCACTGGTCCTAGGACTGACCCCTGTGGTACACCGCTCGTCACCGGCGCAAACTGTGATACCTCATCACGCACCATGACCCGTTGTTGCCTCCCTGTGAGGTATTCCCTGATCCATTCCAGTGCCCTTCCTGTTATACACGCTTGGTCTTCCAACTTCTTCACTAATCTCATATGAGGAACTGTGTCGAAGGCCTTCCTGCAGTCCAGGAAAATGCAGTCAACCCACCCTTCTCTCTCTTGCCTTACCTCTGTTACTTTATCATAGAACTCCAGGAGGTTTGTTACACAGGATTTGCCTTCCCTGAATCCGTGCTGTCCTGTTCTGCTCCAGATGCTCCACCATTCTTTTCCTGATGATTTTGCTCTAAGACTTTGCATACTATACACGTAAGTGACACTGGTCTATAGTTTAGTGCCTCTTTTCTGTCTCCTTTTTTAAAGATGGGGACTACGTTGGCCTTTTTCCATATCTCAGGTAGCTGCTCAGTTTCAAGTGATGTGTTGAATATTATGGTAAGTAGCACACTCAGAACCTCAGCTCCTTCTCGAAGGACCCACGGGGAGATATTGTCCGGACCCATCGCCTTTGAGGTATCAAGATCACTGAGTAACTGTTTCACCTCCCCTTCAGTTGTGTGTATGCCCTCCAGCACTTGATACATCCCTTGTTGGTGATGCACCCCGTCCTGTCTACCCAGCTGCCTTCCTGCATCCACTGTGAATACTTCCTTAAACCTCGAGTTGAGCTCCTCACATACCTCTTGATCATTACTTGTGAGTTCCCCATCCTCTCTCCTCAGCCTTATCACCTGGTCCTTGACTGTTGTCTTCCTTCTGATGTGACTGTACATCAGTTTCGGGTCAGACTTGACTTTCGATGCTATGTCATTTTCGTACTGTTTCTGGGCCTCCCTCCGTACCTGTGCATACTCGTTTCTAGCTCTTCGACTACTCTCTTTGTTTACTTGGGTTCTATGCCTTCTGTACCTTTTCCATTCTCTGACACTCTGAGCCTTCGCCTCCCTGCACCTTTGGGTAAACCAGGGGCTCTTTCTGGTCTTCCCATTTAATCTTTTTCCTTTGGGTATAAACCGTTCCTCTGCCTCCTTGCACTTTGCCACTACATATTCCATCATTTCATTTACTGATTGTCCTTCCATTTCCCTTTCCCACAGAACCGCCTGCAGGAAATTCCTCATGCCCGTGTAGTCCCCTCTTTTAAAGTATGGTTTGTCTCTTTCAGCACCGTTTTCCTCTCCACCTGTAGCTCTACAATGTACTCAAAGCTCAGCACCATATGGTCGCTGGCTCCCAGGGGGCTCTCGTCTGTTATGTCCTCGATATCTGAGCTGCTCAGGGTGAATACAAGGTCCAGCCTTGCTGGTTCGTCCTCTCCTCTCACTCTGGTCTTGTCTCTGACATGTTGGTGCATCAGGTTTTCCATGACCACGTCCATAATCTTGGCTCTCCAAGTTTCTGGACCCCCACGTGGTTCTTGGTTCTCCCAGTCGATCTCCCTGTGGTTGAAATCGCCCATGACCAGTAACTTCGCTCTGCTCATGTGCGCTTTTCTTGCCACCTCCGCCAAGGTGTCCACCATTGCTCTGTTGTTCTCATCATACTCCTCTCCTGGCCTCCTGCAGTTCTGTGGTGGGTTATACATCACTGCAATGACTATCTTGTGCTCCTCAGACTGGATGGTACCTACTATAAAGTCCCTCTCCACACACTTCCAATCCTTCCATTTCCTTGAATCTCCAATGGTTCCTTACGAGCAGTGCGACCCCTCCTCCTCCCCTGCTCCTTCTATCTTTCCTCAGGATCTGATATCCCTGTGGGAAGATTGCGTCTGTTATTGCCTCATTTAGTTTAGTTTCTGTGACGGCTATGATGTCTGGGGACGTTTCACCTATTCTTTCGTTCCACTCTTCATACTTATTCGTGATTCCATCCGCATTTGTGTACCAAACCTTCAGCCTCGTTTCCAATACTGTGGCCCTGGGGAATCTTGGTGGGTAGGGGTTGCTGCATGGGTGGTGGGGTTGTATTGTTGGAGTGTGAGTTGGTGTGAGTTGGTGGGGTGGGGAGAGCAGAGAATCCGTAGTTTGGAGATTAGGAGGAGGTGTGGGATTACCAAAATTATTATCCAGAGTGCTGAGGAGGGTTACTGAGGTGGCTCGGACATGTAGAGAGGAAGGAACGAAATAGAATGACTTCGAGGTGGTGGCCTGGTGGCTTAAGCTCTCACTTCACACACGGAGGGCCCGAGTTCGATTCCCGGCTGGGTGGACAGACAGTCCTCGATGACGCACTGACTTTCTTGGTTATCCTGGGTGGCTAACCCTCCGGGGTTAAAAATCCGAAGAAAATCTGATCTTATCTTATCTCTTATCTTATATCTGTAGTGGAGGGAAGGCGGAGTTGGGGATGGCCTTGGAGAGTGCATGCATGAGCCTGTTAGATAGGAGCGAATGGAGGACTTGACGTGTTGATGGAGTGAGCAAGGTAACATTTATGAAGGGATTCAGGAAACCGGCAGGCCGGACTTGAGTCCTGGAGATGGGAGGTACAGTGCCGGCACTCTGAAGGAGGGTTGTTA